>LGRX02021471.1:0-15735 GCA_001247695.2 Cymbomonas tetramitiformis
GCATGACAAAGACTGCCTCCCAAGACACACACGTATGACAGATGCCGCCTCCCAGGTCTGACACGCATGACAGACGCTGCCTCCTAGGACTAACACGTTTAATTAACAGAGGCTGCCTCCCTGGACTGACACGCGTTACAAAGGCTGCCGCCCATCCACGACTCAGACGCGTGACAGAGGCTACCTCTTAGGACTGACACGCATGACAGAGGTTGCCTCCTAGGACTAACACGTTTAATTAACAGAGGCTGCCTCCCTGGACTGACGCGCGTTACAAAGGCTGTTGCCCACGACTCAGACGCATGACAGAGGCTACCTCTTAGGACTGACACGCATGACAAAGGCTGCCTCCCAAGACACACACGCATAACAGATGCTGCCTCGTGTTGGGGGGTCATGGGGGCCTCTCACGTCTCCGCAAAGGCCCCACATACATCGGAGATACCGAATTTCTCCGAATGTCCCGAGCATGCAAAGAATGGTTGCGATCAAGGATGTCAATCAGTCAAAAGCTGATTATCGGATGCTTAGTAGTGATGTATCAGATGATCAGATGATCAGATCAGACGATCCGACGATCACATCCGACAATCAGGCTTATCATCAAACGATCAGATTGATTTTAGATATGATTGACAACCTTGGCTGCGATGGGTGGAAATCGATTTTGGGCCGTATGTAGCTCTTAGGGGCTCCGCGGGCGGGGCTGCAGGTGGTAGCGTGGTCCGCCCGGCCCGACTTCACTATCGCCTGGAGGGTCATGGGGGCCTCTCACGGCTCCGGAATATGCATATGCAATTGCTAAGAATATGCCGTGTTGTGATATGCATATGTTGTGCTGTGATACGCATATGCATATGTTGCGCCGTGTTGTGTTGTGTTGTGCACATGTATATGCATATGCATATGCATATAATGCATATGCATATGTTGTATTGTGATATGCATATGCATAAGTTGTGCGGTGCACATGCATATGCACATGCATATGATGCATATGCTTATGTTGTGCTGTGCTATGCATATGCGAATGCTGCGTCACGCTGTGTTGTGATATGCCTATGCAAATGCTATGCTGGGTCGTGATATGCTTATGCAAATGCTATGCTAGGGTGTGATATGCCTATGCAAATGCTATGTTGTTTTCTGTTGTGCTGTGCATCGCATATGCAAAAGCTGTGTTTTGCTGTGCTGTGCATCGCATATGCAAAAGTTGTGTTGTGATATGCTGTGCATTGCATATGCAAAAGCTGTGTCGTGCTATGCTGTGCATTGCATATGCAAAAGCTGTGTTGTGCTGTGCCGTGATAATGCTATGCTGTGCTGTGATAATCATATGAACATGCCGTGCTATGCTTTGTTGTTATTTGCATATGCTGTTCTGCGCCATTCAGTGCCTGACCTGCGGATGCTACTCCTAGAGCCGGATGCCCTGCTGTACTGTGCTGTGCTGTGCGTTGCTATGCATGTGCAAATGTTGTGCTTTGTTATGCTATGAACATGCATTTCTCCGTTGTGCAGTGCTACGATATGCTTATGCACATGCTGTGTTGTGCTGTGATATGCATATGCGGTTCTGTGCTCTGCATTGCCGAATCTCCGGACGCCACTCCCGGAGCCGGCTGCCGTGCCCTGCTATGCTGTGTGATATGTTGCGGGCTTACCTATCTTACGCAAGTGTTGCAAAATGCTATGCACAGCGAATGCCGTTGAGTCTTGGGCGCACACTCGACCGCGCAGCGCCCAGCCGTGTGTGCGCCCGAGACGGAGCTGTCAGGATTTCAACCTGAGCTCAGTGGGGGTATGTCCCACTGAGACTGCAACCCCTCGTTCCACTTTCCCTTCCTCAGTTCACCCACCTACCAATTCGAATTACAGCTCGCAGTGCAGCAGAAATAAAGCGTTATTCACTGTGGGGAACGCCCTCTGAAAATTCTCAAACGAAGCTTGCCGCAGCCAACAGCAGCCTCCGCAGGATGCCCTGCGCCACAGACGCCCCGCCCCGTCAGCCAGACCGTTGGGTTTAATCCCAAGCCGCGAACTAAGTTCTTCGAACTGCGGCCTCTTCACGCACATTGTACGCGGGATATAAACATCAACATTCCACAACACAAACATGGAAAACAGTACGTTGACACAACGTGCTTTCCTACGTACAGTAATCACGTGTAGCCATACCGTTGGGTATGATCGCAAGATAGGAATAAAGATTCGTGAACGGTGACTCAATTTGCCACTTAATATGAAAAGGTGAAAAGTCACCTCAACATCATCCCAAGTGTCCTTGGTGTGCGAATCTGTGAACCGCGAGGGGTCCGCACGAGCACAACCGCACAGGTGAGCACGGCGTCACTGTGGAGGATGAGCTTCCAGGCAGCGCCAGGACCGTGCCTGCTCCAAGCCTAATAGCAGAGATTTTTGTCCCGAGATAAGATTCGTTGCGCAGAAACGTGTGCCTGGCTGTCTGCTGCGAGGATTCTGTGCTGAAACCGACTTGCAATGCGAACCATACGAAAGCATGGACTCCTCGTGAAGAGAAAAAGTCTGGCATGTCATTCGGGGACGTCGTCGACCCTCGCCAATGCTTATCGACAGCGCCATCGACAGCGAGAGCGCCATCGACAGCAACCGTCTTTCGTTCTGTTCAGGACGTGTGTCCAATCAGACGCGTCATAATCGCCAACTCAGGTCGGGTCCGTCACGTCACGTCAAACTCGGGTCCGTCAGGCCCGTCGTTGTATCTCAATCTGGTTTGACTACATGTCGGTCTGTCGCGTTTTTGATCACGGCGATTTGATTGGTTGAAAAATTCTGAAACGCGACAGACCGACATGCGACAGGGTCGACATTATCTTTTTGGGGTCTACTGTACAGTACCCTACTCTGAACTCTCGCAAGCCAGAGGTTACGAGCTTCGGCCGCTGCGCGGCCGATCGCGCGATTCTCGACAGAAAGCAATGGAAAGCAGCTCGTAACCTCTCGTCTGGTTCTTTTCTGTGTTTTGGCCTGAATTTCGCTACCTTTTCCTCCCAGAAAACCTGCGCGAACCGCGGAAACGCCTGTTTTGTATGCTTACTGTATACTGAAAAAAATGTAACTGTTACCGCGCGCAGCATATAATATTCAACTATTAGGAAAGTTCGTTGATTAAGCGGTCCACGATATACCGAAACCTCGAGGGTGCTCCTTAACATCCCCATGAAGTTCCTTTCTGGCTCGACTTACTCTGCTTGATGCGACGAGTTGGGGTCGCTGAGAAATCAAGCGATGGGCAACAATGGAGGTGAGGATTTCTTTCAGCGGTTCCTTAATCTGATTAATTTAAGTTTTTCGAACGTATGGGGGGATGTTTAGAGATGTCTGAAAGGTATTTGGGGTGCAATATGGCTACAGGCGCGTCGGTGATACAGTTTTGTCGCATTTCGAACTCGTATAACTTGAGTTGTGGGACAGGGATGGAGGTGCGGATTTCTTTCAGCGGTTCCTTAACCTGAATACTTTAAGTTTTTCGAACGTATGGGGGGATGTTTGGAGATGTCTGAAAGGTATTTGGGGTGCAATATGCGTGCAGGCGCGTTGGTGATATAGATTTGTTGAATCTCGAACTCGTATAACTTGAGTTGTGGGACAGGGATGGAGGTGCGGATTTTTTTCAGTGGTTCGTTATGCTCAGTACTTTGAGTTTTTCGAACGTATGGCGGGATGTTTGGAGATGCATGAAACGTATTTGGGGTGCAATATGCGTGCAGGCGCTACTGCGGTATATAATGGGCGCATTAGACACGACTATAACTTGAGCTGTGGGACAGGGATGGAGGTGCGGATTTTTCCCAGTGGTTCGTTATGCTCAGTAATTTGCGTTTTTTGAACGTATGGGAGGATGTTTGGAGATGTCTAAAAGGTATTTGGGGTGCAATATGCTTGCAGGCGCGATTGCGGTATAGATTTGTGAAGTGTGACACACCCAAATCTTTAGCCATGAAACCGCGATGGAGGTGCGGACTTTATCGAAGGGTTCCTTATGCATATTACTTTGAGTTATGCATACCTATGGGGGTTTGTTTTGAGATGCCTAAAGGGATTTAGGGGTGTCCTATGACCACAAGAGCGAATAGAGACAATTGAGATTTGCAACTTCTAGAACTTCAACTTGAATAGTGGAAACGTCACATAAGGTGATATTTGTGCCTCTAGTCCTTATCTAGCGTGTACAAAACTAAAGCACTTGCGCGTGCTATAGCTTGCTTGTGACACGTTTGTAATCTTATGTAGGCATGAAAACCCTAGGTGGAGAACAAGATGATAATGTTTGAGTTATAGAGTAAACTGAATATATTGTATAATAAATAAAAGCCAAAGTATGGCCTATGCTTGTGTGAAGGGCTGCATGGGGAGTTAAGGAGCATTTTTCAAAAGTAGATTTGGACAACCGAGCCGCCCGTGGCGGGCATTTTGGTGCGTGGGGGTAGGGGTGGCGCCAGCAACGCCTACATACAATTGTCGGGGAACTGAACAGGTTTTGAACACAGCAGGATCTGATGTAGGTTCGGAGACAGGTGGAGCTGTGCATATGAATGTGTGGGGGGCTGCATGGGGAGTTAGGAGCATTTTTCAAAAGTAGATTTGGACAACCGAGCCGCCCGTGGCGGGCATTTTGGTGCGTGGGGGTAGGGGTGGCGCCAGCAGCGCCTAGATGCAAATTGTCGGGGAACTGATCTGATACAGGGTCGAAGACAGGTGGAGCTGTGCATATGAATGTGTGGGGGGCTGCATGGGGAGTTAGGAGCATTTTTCAAAAGTAGATTTGGGCAACCGAGCCGCCCGTGGCGGGCATTTTGGTGCGTGGGGGTAGGGGTGGCGCCAGCAGCGCCTAGATGCAAATTGTCGGGGAACTGAACAGGGTTTGAACACAGCAGGATCTGATACAGGGTCGGAGACAGGTGGAGCTGTGCATATGAATGTGTGGGGGGCTGCATGGGGAGTTAGGAGCATTTTTCAAAAGTAGATTTGGACAACCGAGCCGCCCGTGGCGTCTGACGGAGTTTCGATAGTAGTACAACCCCTACTAGCCTTGATGGCGGATCAAGTGTGCACCTTGAAAAGTCGGAAAGTCCCCGCGGATATGTATCCCGGCAATTCGTGTAACGAGAAGAAAGCCAGCTTGCATGCGCAAAACGATAGCAGACATAAAAGATACCTTGAGAATGAAAGCAGCAAAAGTGTTTATCGGATCGAGCAAAAGGACAAATTTGAATATCTCGGTTATCGAGAAGTTACAAGGCACTACAATAGTTGTAGAGGATGCGGATAAGGTGCCACTCTCATGGACACAAGTGGAAAGATTTATATTGGCTCAATCTAAGGATGGTTCTCTAACGACAGGGCTAGTGTATTGCTTCACAAAAGATCAATGTGTCCGATTATCGGCTTGGTTGATCTTGCGAGGCATACCTGCAAATTTTTATCACGGGGATCTCGATGAGTTTGAAAGGTCGCAAGTGTACGACGGCTGGATGGAAGGCACGTACAAAGTAGTGGTCGCAACGACAACATTTGGAATGGGGATAGATAAGGCGGATGTTCGATGGATAGTGCATCATTCCATGGCACAACGTCACTTGATGGTTATGTTCAAGAGATAGGCAGAGACGGGCGGGATGGTAATGACAGCGAGTGATGCTTATTGCTATACGCAGCGATAGATTGTAACAACTTGAGAACGTTTCTCACAAATGGTTCAACGGCGGATATTCGCAAGTGACCAACTACAAAGGATGAAAGAATTTTGTGACAACTCCCAGGTGTGCCGACATAAGCAAATAATGACGTATCGTTTGCGGTGAAAAGGGCGATAGAAAAAGTCAATGCAACGGTAAATGTGATGTATGTCAAGCGAAATCTCAAATGATTATGTCAAAGAAACGAAGGAGGAGGACAGAGCCCGTTAGCACTGCGAGCAAGAGAGGCATGCAAGGCAACATGAACAATCAGCGTTCATCTAGAAAAAGTATTTGATTTATAATCTGATTTGACGAAGGATGCTAAGCAAACGCATTCACGAGGTTGGCATATTATTGAAGGTGGGGGCCAAGTGGTTTGTAACAACATGTTCGATAGTAGAAACATGGCAGGTTTGCGAAGTGAATCGTGCAAAATAATATTTTAGCTTAAAATGCAGAAGGCCGGCGCGTTCGTGTGAGATACGGTACACTTAGACAATGCGTACCACACACCACATTACCACCCTCGTGCATATTCGAAACGAGGGTGGTAATCTAATCAAGACCGATCTTTGGATCAACCAAAATGGCAAATGCGTTCAAAAGTTATGCCACTTTTGATATTCATCAATCTGCAGACTGCAAAAGTCTGGTCTGGAAACTCTTTGGTCTGCGTTCCTGGCGAGCCTGTTCACTTTTTGGCCCCGTTCCAAGCAGAACTTCTGCTTCGAATAACCCATTCTCAGAACGCTGAAATTTTCAAGGCCTTTGGAACACCTTCATTTTGGCCTCTTGCGAATAGTATCAGAGCCTCCGGACTACCACAGAAAATAAAAAAATCGATAAACCGGGAGAAAATCGCCGCGTCCGGAGGCTCTGACTTCTGAGTTCTGACTTGTGAGACAGGACGACCCGGACTTCCATTCCACTTCGCAGACTTTCAGTTTGAGTTTCAGTTTGCGCAGTTTCGGTTTGAGGATGCGCAATGCGCATGCGGGTGCTCGCGAGCAGCATCTGGATCTCGAGCATTTCGAATGCCAGGGTGGCGTTCGTTTTGCTGCGGCAAGAGGAATCATCACATCTCTCACTTAAAACTGCGCCGGGTGGCTTCCGTGTTTTCTTCCTCAGGCTCGGCGAGCACGAAGGATACAATGCATATATCGGCACACTGTAACGATATATGATGTAGTTGCCCCAGTGGAAACATGAGTTACTTTTTTTCTTGAGTGCTATGACTCGCAAACGTTACGACACCGACAGTCGACCCGAAAGGAGAATACAAATCCGCCTTTTAAGAGTCGCTACAGATGCTGAGCGAATAATATGGAAGGAAGACCGGTAAACTGGTTGGACGAGGTACTAGCATATGATTTTTTTTTCAGCATAATCTGCAAACTCGACAGTTGTATACCTTTCAAGACTTCCTTTGAACTGTTTTCAGAATAAATGTGCCTCTGGGATAAGAAATTGCTTCTGCCCCGCTCAGCATATCTGCGCTTTCAAAACTAGCACAAATATTTGTTGCCAAAATTCTAGGAGAAGTCTCTTGAATTCTGGGCCGAGTATGCGAGATATGTTTTGCCCCAACTACGGGAAACCCTATTCCCAGATAACCGCTTTTCGGAACTACATGTCCCGAGACTGTAAAAGCTGTTGGGTTATGCCAAGCGGTGGATACGGTTTTGTGACTTACATAATTCATTGATGTTTTGCCTTATGAGTTTCTCTTTCTCTTTCTTGAAAGTCAATAAGCCTGTGATATATGGCTGGTGATCGTCTTGTAGCGATCCATTATGCTCGATGGCTGTCTTAAACGTTCGCACAACAAGCTGTGGAATTGACATGCTGTTTTCTACGTTGAACTCACTAATATTGCCACTTGCACTATTTTCAGGGTCGGTCCAGGATCACCCGGGACGAAACCCTTCGCGCGGAGGGCGGAGAGTCGTCTTGTTGGCGGCTCCGCCTTTACAGAAACGCTATCTACCGTCCTTTATTTTTGATAATTCTATTACACGCACTCCCAGGTAGAAAATCTTCCACAAGACTCTCCCCATATCGTGCACACGAATCCTCGCATGCTGTGGGTCCTCACTTTCTTTTCGCAAGGACACGTCAGCCCCCCCGTGCACCCCTTTTCTATTCCTCTTCGTTCTGTTGAAATTTCTGCGACTTTGATACCTCCGAGTTCAGTCCTTGTCTCATTACGGTTCAGTGAAAGGTACTGGATCGCAAATAACCTTTCTCCATCCCAGCTCTCTTCGTTCCCAAAACCAGGTGGCGTCTATGACCACCCTTCGGTGATATATGTGCCCTTTCCGTTCACGTCAGGGTGTGTCGTGAGGGAACCCTTTGCGGCATAGTCCTTTTCATGATAATTTTGATAGTGCATGGGCGTCTGGAGTTATATTTCGGTATCTTGAGACGCGGCTGCCGTGGGAACGTGCCTCAGTGCCCTGCTTGATTGTCTCTGCACATGCCACACAGTTTGTTCATGCATAGCCCCGATCTTTCCCTGTTGTGTGACTAAAGTTATGGAGAATTGTCACGCACTCCCAGCGTTGCGCCCAAGATGCCTTCCCGCATGCAATTGCGAGCGTGCTGGTTGTACACTTCGAAATGCTCGTAAGGACTCGTTGCAATCGAGGTTTCGTCCGGCTAAATTTTAGAAAAATAACTAGGCGAAATATTATAACTTCTTCTCACAAGACCTTTTCCTTTTCATTCCTTTTCAGGACAAGCCCTTTATCTGACGTCATTCTTCGTATTTCCAGGAAGCACAATCCACACAGGCGCAGCGAGCTCGGCAAAACTTTCTACAGAGGTATCGCTTCCTTCCTATGTCTTCCCTTCTGCGTTAGACCCAGAGGACTATTTGTGGTGCGGACACTGCACATACGTGAGCTTCTAGCCACCGATATTTTTTCACAATTCGTTTTTCACACTTCGGTTCTTGTGCGCCCACGAGGAGGGCCTCCTCCCTTCAAGTTAACAGGCTATTCTCAGCTTCCAACTTTAGTCCCTTCGTACTTATTTATCACTCGGGGATCTCCTTTGTAGTGTACTGTGGGCCACACGACTTCGCTCCTTAGATTTTGATGCAGCTTGGGAACCTGTCGCACGGAAAACACACGGAACACGGAAAGGCAGCCATGTTTTTCGTCCACTCGTCCAAAGTCCCAGGCAACCGTTGCTGAAAGAGCGCAACTTAAGAAAGTTGCCCGACAAAAGCTCTGTGACAAGCTCTGTGACACAGCTGTAAGTGTCTTCGGTCGTTGGGTTGCAGGGATATGCTGGAAAAGGCAGCTCGGACTTTGGCAATCCCATATCTGTCGGGGTTTCTTCAGATGGGACAGCCGCTGCAGGGGGAGTTGAAGTTCCATCCCTGTCGGATGGCCTTTTCTCACGCCCGACACCGCAGAGTTCTCTGTGGTCGGGTTCGACGCGGAGTGAAAGTCATTCTGCGAGAGTTACTGTAGACTCTGCGTTGGAAAACGATCAGTTGTTAGTTCAAGATGAAACCTTCAAGTACGCTTCCTTCTTCAGAGAGTTCACACAGTTATTAGCTTTCTCTGCACTATCCCACTGCGATGCACTTCTCTGTTCCCATCTTGGTGTATTTCCGTGCGTTCTCTCTGCAACTTAACTTCAAACCTTAAGACTTCTAGTTGCTTTCGAGTGATTAAACACAAACTGCATAGTTCAGTAGCTACCCAAGCGTCGAAGATGAGCTGATTCTGTCGCTCCTATTTAGCTAGTAAGTACAGTACGATGTTGCTTTGCATAATTTCCTTTAAAATTTGGCCAGTGTGCCGTTCAAGGGCTAAGCAACGCACAACTCCCGTCATACGCACAACTCTTGCACCACCGCCTACGATCGAAGGTCTCCAACAATGCAGCTGATTTTTAACCCAGGATAATACTTGCGCCCCTCTGCACTGCCACTCGACCCGAGCTCAAAAGTCTACTGGAAGCCTCTCCCGGTTTCGCTCTCTCTGACGAATAGAAGCCACTTGGAGTGTTGCTTTCAGGCGATCGCTGTTGTGGAACAAACAGCTCGACGGAGAAGCTTTGCACGAGGGTATGTCAGAGAGGTCTGTGCAAGAGGAACTCGCTCAAGAATTTCCACAGGATCTCCCAAGGGTGTCAACCGTAAAGCAGCAGGTAATCCTCTTCCCATTTGTCTAGTGGAACTTTACCCCTGTCCGATCCCTTGACTTGCGCGTCGGATTACAGCTTTGAATTTTGTTTTCACGGACCACGAAAGCACAGGTCGTGAAGGCCTTCCGTGCAGCTATCTGGCAAGTTCGCTCTGCTAATTTAGGAGACCCTCCTTTCTGTAGCTCTCGTGTTTCCGACTGTGTGGCCCCGCGGGATGCTTCGATTGGACCTAGATTCGGGATAATTGTTTCTGCTCCCTCGACGGAGCCGCCGTGTATACCTAGCCCAAAGTTCTTTTAAGCAACGTCCTGCTTCTCGAGGGATGGACAAGCATGCCCACCCGGTTTATGCACAACGCCCGCGCGCAAATACGCTATACGTCTGCCTGTGCACATACCTATTCTCAACTTAAGATGCACACGCCCGAGAATTATTGCAGAAGCCTGGTGCTGCTCGCGATGCCTTCACGGCGTGTAGGCATACTTGGCCCCAAGAGCGATATTTTTTCATGACTCGAGCAAGCTTTCCGTCATCTTCCAACAGCATGCACGCCCCCTTTTTGGCTATATTCTCTGGGACAGGCCTGTGTTCGACGACTCAACTTGAAGCCTACCGCAGAGAGTAACAGGGATTCGCTTGTGGTAATAGCTGAAATATTGAGCGGAAATATTGTTTTTCTTCACGCAAAAATTTGCTCAGCGAACTTGAGTTTCGGCGACTCGCTTGTTGTTGAGGTGAAAGAGGTCCCAGCGGTTAAAAAGATGTGCGTATCGAGCTGAATTATCTTAGTTCTAAAGTGCGCTGCTTCATATTGCAATCTTATCAAGTCCTGTTGTCGCACATTCAGCGCTTGATGCGGCCCTCACTCAAGATTCGGCTTACGCGGCATATACTTGGAGGCTCCGAATCGCAAAACATAAAGCTTGAGCGCATTGAGGTGCAGGTCCAGCTATGCGAGATTATGGGTGCACTGTAATTTAATACCCCAAACAGCAGTTTCTAGAAGGGGATATGCCAGGAACTCCTGCCGCGGGTGTAGAAGGAAATCGCTCCTTGCCGTTTTCACCTGTAGATCGAGGCAGACGCATAAAGGCGCCTCTCGACATCGTGTGTGGTCTATGTCTGTATATCCGGAGCTATGATCGAAGTTGGCCCTAGTTATTCCAAAGCTCTCTCGAGACGATCTATTAGACATATCCTCGACCCCTTCTGTACTATCTGTGGCACTCTACAGTTTTCGGTTGCTGTCCGAAGGCGATAGGATTACACAGCACAAGTGGACATTTCCTTGCGTCAGTGGCACCCGTTGGGCGTGGTCTGGCAGGGAAATGATGAACAAGTCGGCCCTCAGGTGCTCATGCCGGCGGCCGTAAGTAAGCAAATAGATAACGTGAACCTTGCTCACCTAGTGGAGCAACAGCAGGAGCTGGTGACCTTTGAAGATAGGGATGCAATTCTGTACGGCTCAGTATTTTATTCACCTTTCTACGAGTTCTACGAGTTCTATGAATTCTACGACTTCTACAACTTTTACGATGTAGGCTGGTTAAGTGGCGGAGAGCCACAAGCACTGGAAGCTGAACAGCCCATATTGCAGGTAGAACCACCAGCCCTTTCCTCTTCCCACTGTGTGAGCGAACCTGCCGCTGTCATATGTAAGCAATAGCTGAATTCAGTTCTCTCAGGTATGTGGATATTAGCGCTTCCAGTCATCCGTTCAGGTGGTAGTAAATTTAGTGCGTGTGAAGTGATGCGGTCAAGAGATCTCGGCTGGTGGGTGAGCACAGCCTTTCATGGGGTCTCTCACCGCCGTGCATCGAATCCGTGCTTTGCGTGACTGAGGCTTGGCGGGTTGTGGTCACTCCGTATGCAGATTTGTGCCATTGCACTGTCCCCCTCAATAGGCCCAGAAACGGGCGGGACGCAGGTTTCCGTGCTCCTCTCCGGGGTGCTGAGCTCCGGACACGAGGTAGTATATTGTAAGTTCGGCAAGCAGGTGGTGCTTGCGAGCAAGTTCCGTGTTATGTCGGGGAGCCAGTCCCTCTCAATCGCTTGTATTGCACCACCTCGGGACGACGATCGCGACGTAACACTACACATCTCGCTGGATGGCAAGCTCTTTTCGATTGGAGGGGCGCCCTTCCACTATCACGAGTCGCTGGAGATCGCCGATATCACTCCTTCATACTCGAACTCCCTTGTGGGGGGCACGCTAGTAGTGCTCGAGATCAAGGAAAACGACGACCTGGGCGGAGTTTTTGGTGGAGGCTTCGATAGCAGCGTTGTCACAATCCCCGCATCTTGCTACTTTGGCCCCGAGAAGGTTGATGCGATCTTTAATCCAGACACGACTGAGGTGTCTTGCGTTGCGCCCCCCAGTTTGATTGACACACAAGTGGAAGTTCGAGTCTCGTTGGATGGCCAGGTGTACTCGGTTAACTCTGTGCTGTTTACATATGGGGAACCTTCCAAGAAGGTGTCGGTGGCTCGTGCACCCATGACCTCCAGCTCGGATGTGATCCTCGACTACCTTCCCTTTTCGCCGGACAACTGCGTGTTCTACGAGGTGGGGGATCATGCCTCGCTGCAAGAGATCCATCTTTCTCACGGGGACCTGCAACCTCAATTTGAGCCTGGCATTTTCGAGTATTTCATGCTTCTATCCACCGACTCCACGGAGGACATGGTACTGCGTATTCGCCCCGTAGCGGCGCATGCGGGGGCGATGATAACGCTCGGTGGGGAGCACGTGATGAGCAACCGGACCGTTCCAGTGTTGCTGCGTGTCGGAGAGAACAAGCTGCTCATTGCAGTGACCTCCTCCAACCGACTGACCACACGAACCTACGTTATCACCGTATACGTGCTGATGGACCATGTGTCAGGCACCAGCCTGAGCTTCTTGGTGCCCTCTCACGGTGATCTGGACCCGGAGTTCTCCTCCGACGAATACAAATACAGCACCGTGGTATCGTACGACAAGGATGAAATCACGTTCCTTGCAGCGTCCATCTTCAACGATCCTGTGTCTGTCTGCCTGGTGAACGCCCCGGAGGCGCAGCTGCGTGAACTATGGGTCGGCCCTCCGCGCGAGAGCACTTCCAGGCGCGAATGTTACGTCACCCCGAGCGGAGAGCTCTCCCCGCAGCTGCCCCTCGATGTGGGCTTCAACCTCTTTGAGCTACAAGCCACAACTGCGTCTGGTGGTGCCCTCGCCTCGGGGCCCGAGGTGCTATACGAGGTGCTAGTGTTCCGTCGCAAGCGTGTCCGTGACCAGCCCCCCACCCCCCTTCATTCTCCACCCCCTCACCCTCACCCCCTCACCCCCGGCACCTTCCCCCACCCTCACCCCCACCTCTCTGCCCCCACCTCCACAGTTCCCTCCACCTCCACCGCCCCTTGCCACCTCCACAGTTCCCTCCACCCCTCCCCCTGATGGCCTGCCGGATGACTACCTGAAGTATGCCCGCCCGGTGCTTCGGCTCACCAGCGGCAGCCCTGGGTTCCCAGCTGCAAGTGACCAGTGCGAAACGCAGTATCAGGATGAAGGCACTTTTGAACGTGATTTCAAGACCTTCAACAACCTCCCCCCGGCGACCTCCGGCCAAGTGGCAGTTTACCTGGGTGGCAGCCGATGCGAAGCAGGAGATCTCTCCTCCTCCAGCAGCTTCTCTGGCGCCCTCAGCGGCAGCTTCAGTGCGACCAAGAACCAGGTGGGGGAGGTCACCACTGTGCTGCGGACCGCTACAATCTTCTATGACAGGTCAGACGTCAGCCTGCGTTACGCCGCTCGCGACGTGGACGGCCGCCCTGAGGTGCTCACCAGCGGGCTCACAGTCACCCTTGTTCTGACGAACTCAGGCACCTCAGCCACGGTGAGTGTTGAATGTGACACACCCGACTCCAACGGCCTCGGGGACTGTGAATACAGCAGCTCCAGTCACCTGTCGTGGTTCTCCACCTCGGCAGATGTGGCTGCCACTGTGCAGGTGACCTTTGTGTACAGCGGGACCACCTCCGCAACAAGCGCAACAACAGCGCTGACACTCTCCCAGGAGCAACCGTACACTGCTCTAAGTTCTGCCGGGATGTCGGTGACGCTCCCGATGAGCGCACGCCTGCGGTCAGAAACGTTCCAGGCGCAGATCACTGCGCACACTAATGATTACGCAATGAGCTCGTTCAAACTGACCTTCACGTTTGACACTGCGGCGCTCCAGTACAAGAGCGTCTCGATCTCCAGCTTGTTCAACGACCCCACGGTGAACACTGAGTCTGTGAGCAGCGGCTCCCTGCAGCTTGTGGTGGTGGGGGTGGCATCTGGCACGACGGATGCAGAAGTGACCTCCAACGCCCTCGACCTCGGGTATGTGAAGTTCAAGGTGCAGAGCTCAGCAGATTACCAGGCCTACACCTCTTCAATGTCCATGTTCATCAACGAAATGGTGAACACGGGCACGTTCACCTTCCTCTCGAATGTCGATGCGCAGATGAACGGCGAGGTGTCCGGGGCACAGACAGTCGCGCAAGTCTCCGTGATGGAGATAGTCTCCGTCGGCATGTATGCATACCTCACAGTCGGGGAGCTGTTTAACACGGCGGTCCTCACCGGCACTGCTGTCACTAGCACGGCATCCATGTTCCTTGTGTACACCTACAGCTCTGACACGGCAATCTCCGGGACCCCCACGTGTGCTCTGGACGGTACATACTCTAGTGTGGTGGGCGTGGCAGCTGACGGATCAAGCTGCGTTGTAACAGCGGACAGCTCGCACACCGAGGGCGCGAGTAGTGCCACGTTCGACGTCTCGTTCAGCGGGTACACTGCGGCGCTTGGTGTGCGCGTGTGGTTCCCGGGGGCGGTGCGCATGCGGGCGGAGGACGCGCTGCTGAACCGCGTGTACGGGGCGTACCAGGAGGGCTCCTGCGGCTCCCCTCGCTTCCAGAGGACGGAGCTGTGCGTGAATGCCACATTTGGGGGCTCCGGCCTGGCAGATGCGACGGTGGATGTTACATGCTTGCTGACATTCGCCTCGAGCGACACGTCCGTGGCCACAGTGTCCGGGTCCACGGTGCAAGGCACCGCGGCCGGGGGCGCAACCATCTCCATCACCGGGGGGGCGTCTGCGGCAACGCTTGCGATCACGGTGGACTCCACTGGGGTGAATGTTACCTATCTCGGCGGCGTGCTGACCACCGGTGGGTCCTGGCAGAGCATCGCAAACCCGAGCCTTGACCCGAGTGCTTCATTCACTGGGGCTGTGACCCTGCAGCAGACGCTCACCGCAGAGGGTGACAGCGGGGAGATCTTCTTCTATGCCAACTTCTCTGATGGATTCTTCCAGGAGGTGGCGCTGGAGGACGGCCTCGTGGCTTCGGTGGCTGACGGGTACAGCAGCTCACTGGAGGTTGCGGCAACGAGCACGGGGTACACGGGCACAGTGCCTGTTGGCGGTGTCGGTGGAAATGACTTCATTGTAGTGGGAACCTGGGTGGACAGCTGCACAGGGGGCCAGGTAGGCCTTGGGTACGCCCCGGTGCTCGTGGATTTGGCGAGCCCGGTGTCTGCCACGGTGACCAGCCAGTATACCCGCATCACACGCGCGTCAGATGCTGCTTCTGCCACGCCTATCTCTGTGTCCACCTCCTCAGAGCTGACAGTGACAATGACATTCTCGGACAGCAGCACCACAACCTTCACAACAGACTCGCGTACAGTATACACGGTGGCGGTGGGCGCGGACATGGTTACCATTGAGGACACGAATGTGGTGACGCCCATCGAGTCTGCCACGGCTAATGGAACCATCGTCGTGAACGTAACGTTCCCGACATATGCGCCCGGAATCTTTGC
>LGRX02021472.1:0-26020 GCA_001247695.2 Cymbomonas tetramitiformis
GCTAGGGCTGATACACTCTCCCTGGCTTCCTATGATTGTGGCGAGGGCTGATGCACTCTCCCAGGCTTCCTACGATTGTGGCTAGGGCTGATACATTATCTTGGCGTTACACTCCCTGACTTCCCATCATCATGGCTATCAACTATAGCTTTATCACTAACTGGAGCAGCACACTGCTACTGCTAGTGCACACGTGGCGTCGCCCCGAAAGGCCGTTGACCTCACACGCCTGGTAGTGACGTGCGGCGTCATGCAGGGGCATGCCTTGGCGGTGCAGCGGGGCGGTGCAGCGGCGGTGCAGTACTCGCCGAGTCGTTTACGTCGAGATGGGGAGCGGCCTGTGTTGGGATGCAGGATGGGCGGGTGGAATTCGTACATGCGGGCGGTCTGCCGAAGATGACGGCCATGCTGCGGGTGAAGACGCTGCGCGTGGTGCACCTCTCGGCGGTGGCGCTGGTGTACTTTGGGCGCGACAAAGAAACCATCAACGGTGCGCTTGCTTTCTTCGAGCGATATCTGGATGCCCTCAAGGCGCCACGTGCAGCACGCCAGTCCAGCCTGCGTGTGACACCGATGCGGCCTGCCTGATTTCACAAGCAGGGAATCGGCCGTCCCCGAGCGCGGCACTGTTCGATCCCATTGCTCTTTCCTCCTTGGGTCCTGCGGGGCAGCATGGCAATGCGACCGAGCGCTCGGGGAGAACGCTTCCGAGGGGGTGCCGGTCTCCCTTTTGGTACACCTTCTCACTGGATGCCTGGAGGAATGTCGTAGGGTGGCTGTGGGGCCTCTGCTGCCACACGATCTGATGGGCCGGCAAGTGGACGGCCTCAGGTCCATTGGATGGGCCGGCAAGTGGACGGCCTCAGGTCCATTGGATGGGCGTCTGGATTGTTGCGGTCAGCGAGGGCCAAGCTCCATCATTGTCGGGTCGCTGGCTGGACACTGCGCCATGTCACCATCTTGTCTGCGTGTTGAACTGGGGGGCACCTGGCTGGGGGAGGGGCGACACGGGGGATTTGCAGCGGTGGCGAACTCCGGGCTCGCGCGTGGGATCATGGACGATCTGCTGATCTCGATTCAGAGAGGCGCCTACAATCTCGCAATAGTCAACAACGTCCCCTTCGGGCCCTTCCTAAAGGTACGCCCGTCTCCTGACAGGGGGGTGTCTTCTGGTGTCCATGGTGCTGCCTTCAACGGGGGGATGTCTATGGGTGGTGTCCTCGATACTGTCCTCACGGGGGCGTCGTCTTCACGAGCTGCATGGGCGGGCGTGGGATTGACACCCGTGCATGTAGGCTGCATTCGCGGCCTTGGGGACCTGAGCGTAGATCCGCCTCGCCCTCATTGGCCGACACAGCAGCTCCTCCTTGCCGGTGCTTCGTTTGCGGTGTGCTTGTCCCCAGGCGGTGGCGGCGCGGTATCGATGGGGCAGACTCGTGCGAACTGCTGATGTACAAGGCTGGGTGCGGCGCGGTGATGCCAGATGGTCAAGCCTGGGCATAAGGTGGAGAGGGACGATGAGAAGAGCATGCTGCCGGTGCTGGTGAATGCGGCCTGCGGGGATGTCTGGGCGATGGCCTGTGCTAGTGTGGCGAGCGAGGGTGCCGAAGACGACCCCACGATTGAAGAGCTTAAAGATATCCTGATTTGTGCAGGAGCCCTGCTGGAGCTGAAGGTACGCCTGAATGCCCATCGGTGGCCATGAGAACATCGCGTGGAACTCAGTGTAGCGGACCTCAACCGCAGCGGATTTCAGCCACTCGGTTGTAGGGCGCAATCACCACAGTGCAGTACAACGTGATCCCCCCCACGATGCATCATGTGATCCTTGCCTTCGTGGGGGTGGTGTAGGTGTCGGGGGAAGGGGGGTTGGCACAGGGGGTTGAGATCGGGAGGGCCGCGAGCTGCCTCACCGGCACACTCTGCATGCTCTCCAGGTGCGCAGGTCGCTGGCCCTCTCCCCGGCCATCCCCCTCTCCCCCCTCCCCTCCCCTGCGCACCCGGAGCGGTCCACGCAATTGCCACGTCAGACCTGTCAGTTGAAGCCCAGGCGCGAGCGCAGCCACGGAGTTGCCACGTCAGACCTGTCAGTTGAATCCCAGGCGCGAGCGCAGCCACGGAGTTGCCACGTCAGACCTATCAGTTGAAGCCCAGGCGCGAGCGCAGCCACGGAGTTGCCACGTCAGACCTGTCAGTTGAAGCCCAGGCGCGAGCGCAGCCACGGAGTTGCCGGATGAGGGAGATCCGCTGGCCCGGCTTGAGAGATCAGCGAGGTGACTTTCCGATTCACATGCGTGCCCCGCCCCCATGGTGCGACCAGTTGACAGCCTCAGCCACCTCGGCCTACAGTGACCTTGCCTGTGTTGCCACGCGCTGCCTCCAGCCACTGGCAGAGAGCCAGGCATGCGCCGGCAGAGCCAGGCGTGCGCCGGTAGAGCCAGGCGTGCGCCGGCAGAGCCAGGCGTGCGCTGCGTCTGCTGCGCTCGGTGCCGCAGTCTTTGTGGGACGCGCCGAGCCCACGCGTGCGCCAGTAGCTGCTGCCCACGGGCCAATGCGAGACCAGTGGTCCGGCACTGAGCCGTTGATTCAGTGCAGCGAGGTGATGCAGAGCTGGCGAGTCGGGATTGGGTGCTTTTTTGCCACTTGTCAGGCAATTCTTGATGGCCGAGATGCTGGTGCATTCCCGGGAGAAGATCTGGTTGGCTGACGTGGTGCTGGGGTTGATGCGGCCCGCGGGTGCGCATCCCTGATGCACACGATTCCCAGGCACTTCGTGAAGCTCTGTCCGGGGCTCAGGCGGCCGTCTGGCATGCGTCTGGCATGCGTGCGATGTGCACATTCCCGGCTGTTGGAATGCATCCGCGAGTGTCCATGCATCGGCTCTCTCGCTCGTGCGGCTCCTCGGCTCGCTGCCGCGCCGCACGAGACTGCTAGCCCATACTGTGACCAGTTCCGACGCAGCTCAAGGTTCATGGAATCTGGTGCGGGCAGAGCTCCAGGGGAGGGCGAGGAGGGCACCGCTGTGGTGCGAGCTACTGTGTTGGGAGGTGTGTGGCTGTGGTGCGAGCTGCTGTGTTGGGAGGTGGGTGGCTGTGGTGCGAGCTGCTGTGTTGGGAGGTGGGTGGCTGTGGTGCGAGCTGCTGTGTTGGGAGGTGGGTGGCTGTGGTGCGAGCTGCTGTGTTGGGAGGTGGGTGGCTGTGGTGCGAGCTGCTGTGTTGGGAGGTGGGTGGCTGTGGAACGAGCTGCTGTGTTGGGAGGTGGGTGGCTGTGGTGCGAGCTGCTGTGTTGGGAGGTGGGTGGCTGTGGTGCGAGCTGCTGTGTGTTGGGAGGTGGGTGGCTGTGGTGCGAGCTGCTGTGTTTGGAGGTGGGTGGCTGTGGTGCGAGCTGCTGTGTTGGGAGGTGGGTGGCTGTGTGCGAGCTGCTGTGTTGGGAGGTGGGTGGCTGTGGTGCGAGCTGCTGTGTTGGGAGGTGGGTGGCTGTGGTGCGAGCTGCTGTGTTGGGAGGTGGGTGGCTGTGGTGCGAGCTGCCTGCTGCTGTGTTGGGAGGTGGGTGGCTGTGGAACGAGCTGCTGTGTTGGGAGGTGGGTGGCTGTGGTGCGAGTTGCTGTGTTGGGAGGTGGGTGGCTGTGGTGCGAGCTGCTGTGTTGGGAGGTGGGTGGCTGTGGTGCGAGCTGGTGTGTTGGGAGGTGGGTGGCTGTGGTGCGAGCTGCCGTGTTGGGAGGTGGGTGGCTGTGGTGCGAGCTGCTGTGTTGGGAGGTGGGTGGCTGTGGTGCGAGCTGCTGTGTTGGGAGGTGGGTGGCTGTGGTGCGAGCTGGTGTGTTGGGAGGTGGGTGGCTGAAGCAGGGAAGGAAGGCTCCTGCAAGTCGCAGCGCTCCGGCCACATTCGTGCTCCGTCAGTGGCGATGGTGGCCCACCTCTTTGGGCACCACTTTGACATGGCTGGCGAGGGGTCCCTGTCCGGACCCTTCCGCAGCATCCTGTCGGGATACCCCTTCTTCACGTCTGCTCCCCCTCCTCCCCCTCCTCCCCCATCCCCCCAAGTTGTTTCACCCAGGAACATCTCCGCCAGCTTTCCCCGCCGAGGGGTCGCGTGAGTGCCATCTGCGGGGCTGCTCTTTGGGTACTTTTAGTGGAGCTGCGGTCCGGTGGCATTGGGAATGCATGCCCTCCTGGTCAGCCCTCAGGTGTGTGGCCAGGGCATCCCTAGAGTGCGGAAGGCGCGGGACGGAGGGGCGACGCGGAGGGGGCGGCTTGGGCAGTTGTGGTGTTGGAGAAGCGCCTAGGAGCGGGATCTTGCGGGAGACTGGGGGCATCCGTGCGCTGCAGGCGCTGAGAGGGCGCTGGTAGGGGCGGGAAGGGGGGCGGCAGCGGGGTGCTGGGCGCGCTTCTCGCACCGACTGAGAACATAGAGATGGAGAAGCTGCTCCACGCGACGGGAGGATGCGCGCTGATGCTGATCTGTACGGAGTGCGGCGCCCTTGAAGCCGAGGCCCTCTCGCTCTTCCTCACGTACACCGAATCCAAAGCAGCGACTGTTTCCCTGCAGGCAGCAGTCTCCCAGTCCCATCTTCCCCGCGCCCCACCAGCTGTCCCGGCAGCTCCCTCTCCACTTCGGAGTCTGTATCTTCCTAGCGCTGCCAGCCCTGGGGCATCCCATGGCTGTCTGTGGTGTCTTGATGATCCCACGGCTGTCTGTGGTGTCTTGATGAGGCCGCGTTGGCGTATCCCCAGTTGTGAGCAACCCGCCGAGGGATCGCTCAGGAAGCTCCTTCGGAGAGATCTGACGGAGCGGCTCGGTCAAGGCTGCGTGACTCTTGCAGTGCTTCAAGGCTGCCTGACTCTTGCAGTGCTTCAAGGCTGCGTGACTCTTGCAGTGCTTCAAGGCTGCGTGACTCTTGCAGTGCTTCAAGGCTGCGTGACTCTTGCAGTGCTTCAAGGCTGTGTGCGAGGCGTCGCGCGCCGCCGTGAGGCTGGAGTGAATTGGCGTCGCATGAAGGAGCCCCGATGGTGCGGACAGTTGCTCTGGAGTTCTCCGGGTTGGCCGCCGGAAAGATGGGTGGGTTGAGGGTGCTCAGGTATTCCTCATGGCATCGATGTGGCTCCTGCTGCTCGATGACTTGAACCGCGTGTGGCTCATCAACGCCCCCTTAGACCGGGAGAAAGTCTCTGAGGTGATGCCCCACCAGGAAGGACTCCGCAGCGAGGCTCTGTGACGTCGTAGGGCGAGGCTCTGTGACGTCGTAGGGCGAAGCTCTGCGGTGCGGTCGGGCAGGCTTGCTATTGCAGCCGCATGGTCCCTCTGCCATCCCGGCAGCGGGCGGACAGAAAATCAAATACTTTTGAGCCCTGTGCCTATGGACACTCCGAGCACAGAAGGAAGAGCCAGGCTGCACGATGTCTAATTGGACAGCGCTGTCATTTGAGGTTCCCAGGCCTCCGCACGTTTCTGCTTTGCATTGCCACTGCCGCACTTTGCGGCGCAGCCTGGCGGCTCCGCCTGAGTTCTCCCTGCGTGTGAGGCGCTGACCAGGCTGACGGGTGTTGGGGTTTTCTTTTTGGCAGCCGAAGCTGTCGCCGGTGTTTCCATTTCAACCTTTGCCGCCGGGGCCGGTGCGCCCTCTTCGTCATCTCTGCCCACGTCGCCGATGCCCGCGCTTCATGCTGCCCTCTCTTTGCCCTCAGTGCGCACGCCGCTGGTCTCAAGATTTTGTACTCCTGCCCTCGCCGCCGACACTTGCCTGTTTTGCCACGCTCTGCGCCAAAAACTACCCACAGCAGCCACGATACCGCGCCGGCGAAATGTATGGTCTCCCTGGTCCACGGAACTCGGTACCAGAAATTTCCCAGACGCCGCATCATTGCTGGGGCATTGGCGGGGCCTGACGTGGCACATGGTGCACAGAGCCCTCAGTGACCTGTGCCGGGGGGTCTGTCGGGTGGCAGGAGGAGCTGGGCCGCACTCTGAGAGTGCTAGGGGCCGTCGGTACGATACCCGCACCCTGAGCGCCGTGGCCTGCTTGAATTATCGAGCCGCACTTCCGATAGTGCCACGTCAGCCGTGCGCAGAATCTGAGTCAGTTGCCTCTGAGAGCGCCACGTCAGCCTGGCGTCAGAGTTTGACAGGCTTCCGCAATGCCTCGCCCCACTCCTGCAACTTCCACCTGAACCCTGACGCACGTGCTCCGTGTTCCCATGCATTGCAGGCGGATCCCTGGTCCCAGCGCTGGAGGCTGCGGGGGAGGACCCGGAGGCCGACGCTGTGGTGGCGGCCACCTTCTGGGTCGGCTCGCTGCATCTCGCCATGGTTGACCCAGAGGAGGAAAACCGCTGTCACGAGCAGGTGCAGCGTCACTTGCCCTGCCCGGGGAGCGATGACTGCCCAGGGGCGCAGCCCTATGGCATCGCACATCACACGCTTCTCTGCGATGGATGCCCTGCTGTCTACTGGCACCAAGCTCACCACATGAGCGGGCCTTGTTTTTGACACTGTCAGTCAGCATTCTCATTCTCAGTCTCATTCTCATTCTCATGTCAGACGCTTGGTTGGCTGCCATGCCTGGAGCAGCCCTGGGCAGCCGGGTTAACAGAGACGCGTGCGGCGGGAGGGGGGGGGGAGGCTGTGCGGTGCAGCCATACGAGCTGTACGAGTCCACGGTGTGGACAGTGACATCCATGAACCCCCGGACGCCTCTGCCGCGGTCAACACTGACGAGCACCGCGGTGAAGCAGCTTTGCCGCATCATCGCAACCACGTGCCCGGGCGGCCGCACGGTGCGCCAGCTGGCAATCGCGCTGACGTGGAACCTGGCGTTGCGCGACTTAGGGATCGAGCAGCAGCTGGTGCTGAGCGGGGTGGCGGATTCGCTGGTGTCCATCGCGCTGGACGAGGAGAATCCAGTGGAGATGCGGAGCACGGCCTTCGGGCACATCCAGATGCTGCTGGAGGGCAAGGAGGGGAACATGACGTTGATGGGGGGGCCTGGTGCGATGTGGACGGTGCTCACCAGCTTCATGAGGAGTCCGGAGGCACGCGCTTGCCGCCCTCTACCCCGTTCTGACTCAGCATCCTCCAAGCATGGAGGATCACATGCAGCCATCTCACGCCACCTGCTTCCCTTCGGCGAGGCCACGTCTTGAGTCCCTCCGGCCTCTGGAAAGCTCGCGATTCAGGCCGGCGTCTGCCTCTCATTACCCTCGCCCCTTGCGCAACGCCTGCCGTCAAATCGAAAGTTGACCAATGGCAGCGAACCACAGACTTGAGCCGAGGCCGTATCCGGTAAGGCCAGCTGGCTGCCAGTTGGCGGCAGCACATCTCGACACCGCTGGTGGGGCGGGGGTGGAAGGGGAGGGGTGATGGAGTTTGTCAGTGTTGTGAAGTTATCAGTGCTTTACTCAACCGCTGGAATTCGTAGTTTTGAGTGCCTTCTGTGATATGGATATACCGTGACAGCTATGACCTATGACCTGAGGGAAATCAGTTGGCCTTCCTCACCAAAAGTAGACTGAGGGGGATGCGGGACGGGGGTTGGCTGGCGGGGGCCTCCTGTGCAGGACAAATTGCAGGAGGTGGGGGCACGGGGCATGGCCTGGGCAGCGGTCAACCGGGAGCACAAGGGGCCTCTGGCCAACGTGGGTGGCATTGACGATGCATTTAGGCTGCTGGCCCGCCACGTGGAGGGCAACAAGGACGTGGCATATGCTGCTACCTGTCTCCTGCTCAATCTCTCCCAGGTGAGTCAGCTGTCTCGCATGTCTGTGCTATATTGGGGTGCATTCCACCAGATGCAGCGCCCGCCTGGGTTTGAGTGCCGCGGCCTGCAAAGCGCAGCGTCTCAGGATCAGGCCATCGCGGGATCGGGCCATCGCGGGATCAGGCCATCGCGGTATCGGACCATCGCGGGATAAGGCCATCGCGGGATCGGGCCATCGCGGGATCGGGCCATCGCCGAAGCGTGAGCATCTTCCGCGTACCCTCCACGGCTTGAGTCAGCGTCGGGGCGCCGCAGGCCACGGCGAACCAGGTGCCGATAGCGCGGAAGGGCGTCCTGCTTCTGACGCGCATCTCGCAGCACGCGGACGTGGACATGAAGATACGCCAGATGGCGCACGGCATCCTGCACAACGTGCGCATGCACGCCGCCAACCGGAACCGCTTCTACAAGCTGGAACTCAAGCTGAAGCAGGAGCAGGCGAGACGCTCGCCCTCCGACCAGGGCCTCGGCCTCCACGAGGCTGCTGGCGAGGAGGCACTGGACTCCACGCTGCAAGCACTACGCACTGCAAGCAGTCTGACCGCCGCCTCCAAGTCGCCGCACGTGACGAGCCTGCCCAGCATCCGCAGCTCCACCCCAGGTGGCGCCCGGCTGCTGCCAGCTCGTCCCCTGCTCACCCGCAGGTCACGCCTTGCCTAGCGCGTGCTGTTGCCAGCTCGTCCCCTGCTCACCGGCAGGTCACGCCTTGCCTAGCGTGTGCTGCTGCCAGCTCGTCCCCTGCTCACCGGCAGGTCATGCCTTGCCTAGCGCGTGCTGCTGCCGCCAGCTCGTCCCCTGCTCACCGGCAGGTCACGCCTTGCCTAACGCGTGCTGCTGCCGCCAGCTCGTCCCCTGCTCACCGGCAGGTCACGCCTTGCCTAGCGCGTGCTGCTGCTGCCAGCTCGTCCCCTGCTCACCGGCAGGTCACGCCTTGCCTAGCGCGTGCTGCTGCCGCCAGCTCGTCCCTGCTCAAGGTCACGCCTTGCCTAGCGCGTGCTGCTGCCAGCTCGTCCCCTGCTCACCGGCAGGTCACGCCTTGCCTAGCGCGTGCTGCTGCTGCCAGCTCGTCCCCTGCTCACCGGCAGGTCACGCCTTGCCTAGCGCGTGCTGCTGCCGCCAGCTCGTCCCTGCTCAAGGTCACGCCTTGCCTAGCGCGTGCTGCTGCCAGCTCGTCCCCTGCTCACCGGCAGGTCACGCCTTGCCTAGCGCGTGCTGCTGCCAGCTCGTCCCCTGCTCACCGGCAGGTCACGCCTTGCCTAGCGCGTGCTGCTGCCAGCTCGTCCCTGCTCAAGGTCACGCCTTGCCTAGCGCGTGCTGCTGCTGCCAGCTCGTCCCCTGCTCACCGGCAGGTCACGCCTTGCCTAGCGCGTGCTGCTGCTGCCAGCTCAGAGATCTTCGCGGTTTTCTAGACGTGCACCTGGCATGGATGAAGGGAGGTTCGCTTGAGGAGCCTTCCTTGTGCGGAACACTGCGGCAGTGCAGCCCGAGAGCCGGCGCATGGCGTGTGGCAAGCTGAAGGTGTGCAACGGGAGCGTGTGGGGATGAGCGCCTGGTGGGGGGGGTTCAGGGCGCCTGGTGGGGGTTCAGGAGCAAGCCACATGCGGATGCACACCGACCGGCCGCAGTCTCTATTCAACCACTGGGCGGACGAGACTTTTGATCCGGCCAAGGAGAAGGCCAGGAAGCCCATGACAGGTGGGCATGCGGCCTACGCCCTCCCAGTATGACCGGCGCGTCGCTTTCGTAATCGTTGCGGCCTCGCAGCTTGCGCCAAGTGGCGGCCTGTTCGGGTGCGATGGTGCGCTTATGGTCTCGATCGCTGTACCGAGGCGGGCCACGCGTGATGCCAGCGAGGCGAGTGTGATGCCAGCGAGGCAGTGTGCGGCGGCGCAGGTTTTGGGCGGTGCGAGGAGCAAAGGCTTGGCGGTGGGTTTGCTGTGGTCGGGCAGGGAGGAAGGCGTTCATCGCCCGCATGAGCGTGCCCAAGTCCCGGAAGGATGAGCCAATGGGGATGCCAATGACCGAGACCTCGATGCTGTACTGCCGAGACGGGTGGGTGGACGGGGTGCAGCCCATCATCGGCCCCGACAACGACCCAGCAGAGGTGTTGGCGAGCCTCAGGAGGGCTCTCGCGCCCGTTCCCCTCCTTGTGTGTGCAGATAACCCTGAAGCATTGCGTGCTGCTCACTCCCCGAAGTTTGGGCACTTGAGGAGGTGAGGGCCAGGGTGGAGGGGCAGAGGATGCACAAAATGAGAGGTAAAGGACTCGTGGGGGCGGGTGGAGGTGCGGGTAATGGACAGAGGAGGCACGAACTGAGAGGTAAAGGGGTCATGGGGGGTGGAGGTGTGGGTAGTGGACAGAGGGGCACGAACTGAGAGGTAAAGGGCTGGTGGGGGGTGGAGGTGTGGGTAATGGACAGAGGGGGCACGAACTGAGAGGTAAAGGGCTTGGGTGGGGCTGGAGGATTCTACGAATGGCCAGTGGTCTGGGCGAACGCCCTTGCCAAAGCTAGTGCAGGCGATGAGGCAGCCGCAGCACGCAGCCTGGGGGTTCTCTCCGGGGCGGGAGGACAGCAAGATGGTGGCAAAACCCGGCCAGGAGCGCTGGGCGCCCTCAATCGACCACTACAACCAGTATCCGGTGCCCGCCCTCCCCCCCCCAGATAGGCACGCTCAAGACAATGTGCTGAGCTCAGCATGCTCCGCAACCGTGAGCGATCTCAGAGTCTGTCATGTGTCATGTGTCATTCCAACCGGGGTGCATCCACTCCCGGAGAAGCCGTGGAGCACTGCCATTTGTTGATCTGCTGCAGGCTTTGCGCCAGTGAAGTGTGCTGCGGCCGTTTTGGGTGTGTTCGGCGTTCCCATCAGCGCGGCGGCGATCGTGACATCGCCTCTGGTTTGCCTGGTGGTGGCTCTTTCGCGACTCTCGGGCGGCGCTCCGGCGGCGCTCTTGCTGTGATTTTGCTGCATACTGCCTGTGGGCTGAGTGACCCAGAAGCAAGATGTTGAAACACGTGGCAAAGCGCTTCCAAGCTATTTCACATGCACGATCATTTTTCCAAGCTGTTTTATGGGAACTTGGTGTTTCGCCTTCCCTGAGCTATCTCCTGTGTTGGCGGGGTGGCCGATCGCCTCGGTGTCAGAGCTCCATTTGAGGCCCGGCCACAGCATCATGACCTGTGGTCGGTCATGATGCTGTGGTCGGTCATGATGCTGTGGTCGGTCATGATGCTGTGGTCGGTCATGATGCTGTGGTCGGTCATGATGCTGTGGTCGGTCATGATGCTGTGGTCTGACCTGTGGTCGGTCATAATGCTGTGGTCGGTCTGATGCTGTGGTCGGTCATGATGCAGTGGTCGGTCATGACCTGTGGTCGATGCTGTGGTCATGATGCTGTGGTCGGTCATGATGCTGTGGTCGGTCATGATGCTATGGTGTCATGATGCTGTGGTCGGTCATGATCTTGTGGTGGTCAATGATGCTGTGGTCGGTCATGATGCTGTGGTGATCCTTGATGCTGTGGTCGGTCATGACCTGTGGTCGGTCATGATGCTGTGGTCGGTCATGACATGGTCGGTCATGATGCTGTGGGTCGGTCATGATGCCGGTCATGACCTGTGGTCGGTCATGATGCTGTGGTCGGTCATGATGCTGTGGTCGGTCATGATGCTGTGGTCGGTCATGACCTGTGGTCGGTCATGATGCTGTGGTCAGGCCTCTTCTTGCGGTCCAAGCTGTCTCGCCATGGCGTGCTGAACAGAAGTTCGGAAGCAGTGGTCGGTGCACATGGCAGTTTGCCGGGCGCCAGAATGCATCCACAATGAGCGGCGAAGAGCGGATGACAGGGCTCATTTGAGAGGCCTGCTTGGGTCGCTTGATGACAGTGCTCATTTGCGAGGCCCGCCTGTGTCGCTGGATGACAGGGCTCAATTTGCGAGGCCCGCCTGTGTCGCTGGATGACAGGGCTCATGTGCGAGGCCCGCCTGTGTCGCTTGATGACAGGGCTCATTTGAGAGGCCCGCCTGTGTCGCTGGATGACAGGGCTCATTTGCGAGGCCCGCCTGTGTCGCTGGATGACAGGGCTCAATTTGCGAGGCCCGCCTGTGTTGCTGGATGACAGGGCTCATTTGCGAGGCCCGCCTGTGTCGCTGGATGACAGGGCTCAATGTGCGAGCCCGCCTGTGTCGCTGGATGACAGGGCTCAATTTGCGAGGCCCGCCTGTGTCGCTGGATGACAGGGCTCATGTGCGAGGCCCGCCTGTGTCGCTGGATGACAGGGCTCATTTGCGAGGCCCGCCTGTGTCGCTGGATGACAGGGCTCAATTTGCGAGGCCCGCCTGGGTCTTTGGACGTCACTTGTCTCGCAGGAACTAAGCGGAATGAATCCCTTCTGATGGTTTTGCAGGCGAAGCAGCGTCTCAGCACCCCCGCCGCGAAGATGCTGAACATCCAACGGCCTGATTCTGTCATCGGGCGACTGGCGGACGCAGCGGAGTGCATCGCCATCGCGACCGCCAATGACGAGCTAGCGCCGAACGGAACACTCATCCGCCCTCCGCGGGTTGAGAGCATCCAGCTGGACCCCCCAGCCGAGATAGAGAACTCAACGGTGAGACCTCCTCTGGCTCGCCTTCCCGAGCCCCCACAGTCCGCGCCTGCCACCCGCTGTACACCTGGCTTGCGCGCCTGCCACCCGCTGGACACCTGGCTTGCGCGCCTGCCACCCGCTGTACACCTGGCTTGCGCGCCTGCCACCCGCGGTACGCCTGGCTTGCGCGCCTGCCACCCGCTGTACGCCTGGCTTGCGCGCCTGTCACCCGCGGTACACCTGGCTTGCGTGCCTGTCACCCGCTGGACACCTGGCTTGCGCGCCTGCCACCCGCGGTACACCTGGCTTGCGCGCCTGCCACCCGCTGTACACGTGGCTTGCTTTTTCTGCCGTTGCATGCTTATATACTCATTGCTTTGGTCACTGCAGTTGTACACATGCATGTGGTCACTGCAGTTGTACACATATGTTTGGTGAAAACCGAACCGAATCTGGACAGGCGTGGTCCTATCCGTCCGCCTGTCCAGAGCTCCCACCGGGAGGGCCGGGTCGGGAAGCTTAAAGCAAGAATAATTACAGCAGTTAGTCAGATTGGAACAGTTCCAACTGATTACCAGGAATTGTTTCTTCGATTGCTTTATTCAACTCTCAGAATCCTAGGCGGCCGAGTTTCGATGTGACATTGTCATAGTCCCTCGATAACAGTGTCATACTCTCAGATCCGATGTCACTGTCAGAATAACTGCAATCTAAGGGTCGATCTAATCAGATCAGATCGGACGGTGCTGCATAACGCCTGCCATATTCCGCATAAAAACACTTGAAACTCATCGCCTCTGTCGCTGATTCTCATCGCTTATAGCTAAACTTTTTCTGCCGTTGCATGCTTATATACTCATTGCTTTGGTCACTGCAGTTGTACACATGCATGTGGTCACTGCAGTTGTACACATATGTTTGGTGAAAACCGAACCGAATCTGGACAGGCGTGGTCCTATCCGTCCGCCTGTCCAGAGCTCCCACCATCTCTCCATAAAAGTATAAGGGTGGATAAGCAGGCCTGTCACACACAGTTAATGGCAACCCCGGAGCACACTGCAAGGCAAAGCCAATCCAGGAGCATAAAAACCACCAGATAATCAAGAAGTGCAGATTCAGAATCAAACACATAACCAGATAATAGCCACGGCCAACAAGTCCAGATCCAGAAGCATATAAACCACCAGATAATAGTTGAGCCGGCTAGTCCGTAAAACATAAAACATTCAGGCATCAGCCAAACAAAGAGGCGCAAATTCAGAATCACACGCACCACCAGTCATAGCAATTGCCGAGGGGCCCGGACCCAGATATATAATAACCAGGTAATAACCACTCAATTCCAGAAGTATAAATAACCACAATAGCCAGGCGCCACGCCCAGCCCAGAAGTAACAATACTATTAGAGCCACAGCCACACCGCAGCTCACCATTCACAATCATCCTCATAATCATCATCCAAAGTGTCCCGCCAATCCTCAGAATAATCCGAGAGCACATAGTCCGAATCTGTAGTGGCCTGGTCGGGCAAGTCCGTCACCCGAGCCAGCCGATACTTGTCATAAATATAATAACCATCCATCTCGATGCCCACTAGAGAACCCGCCTCCACATTCAGGGTCTTCTCCATACGGGTCAAGATCTGCAGATTAAGCGCAGAGTCACCCGGCGCCTCATCTGAAATGCGTCACAGTCACACCCCCAGCTTCAGCCCCCAACTGCCGCAATGCCCGCAAGATAGTGAACCTGTGAGTTGTGAAATACAGGTCCATGGCCACCTTAGGCGTGTACCAACCGCCCACATCAGAGATAACCCGGTGTGACCAACCATAAGTCCACAGCCACTGACCAAGAGACTTCCTCGGGGAGCCACCCCCGTAGTGGCGGGCATCATCCCGGCCGGGGAAAGCCCGAGCAAAAGCCTTCTGATAAGCCCGACCAAAGCCGGAGTAAGGCCCGGGGTACCAACCCGATGCCCCTTTCGGCGCACGACACAGCAAGGAGCCGGAGGTCAGCCCCTCACGGACCACATACTCCTCCAACATCTGCACCGGGAATACCCCCAGAGCCGGCACCTCGCTCGGAATGAAGAACTCCTTGGGCTTTCGGGCGTCAGCATTCTTATCGAACACCAAGGAGCCCCGGATGTAAGGGGAGAGCTCCTCATCATTGTGCACCACCAGCACATGAGGGTCCGTCGGCACCGGAGGCTTCCTCCAGTGAATGCACAACGACGGACCCTCCCAATAGAGGTCAAAGTACACACGCAGCCACCGCACTGCCCCCGGCCTCAAGCAGCCAAAGGTCTTCATCATATACACCAGCTGCTGGAACCGGCCCGAACGCCCACTCAGGACGAAGCCGAAGTGGAAAATGCGGCGCCACTCAGCCGGGGTCCAAGCCCGCTTGGCCTTGGACGGCCGCTTGTAATGCTTGTCCAACACCGTCAGCAACGCCCGCACCGAGGGGTGCTTAGTTGGGATGCGCAACCCGAGCGGGCTGCCATCCTCCTCCAGAATAGGCGCCTCGCCCAGCGTGTCTCGCATTTCATAATGCCATGCCGTGACACCAGTAAGGTAGCTCCGCACCGTAGAGGAGTCCAGCCTGAACGGCCGGACCTCCACCGCATATGCGATATACCCCATGACATCCTGCACGGAGGCCGGCAGGTCGTGCCCGGCAACGTGCACCAAGAAGTCCCGAAAGTCCCGGACCCCCCGGCGCTGAATCACCGTCGTACCTTCACGCACCCGCAGGGCCGCCATATGAGACACAAGACGGGCCAATGCCCCCGTCGATGGGCCCGTCCAGCCAGCCGCCGCCACCCAGCAGGTACCGCAAAGGACCAGAGCCGTAAGGCCCGGCTTAACACCGGAGCACACCACGCACAACAGACGGGTGCATTTGAGACAGCAGCACACGATCTCGTTGGGCGTCCCCCGACAATACTGGCACTCCCCTCCAAGGGCCACCGTCACCAGGTACAACAGCTCCCGCAGCACTTCGAGAGCTCCCCCTGGCAGGCAACAAAGAGGGGAAGTGAATGACCACCACGGGCCACCGGGTCGGCCCCCGGAAGGTGCGCCCGGAGCCAAAGCCATAAGTGCCATCCGCATTCTCCAGCTGCTCCCACGACGGGGTAGTGAACAACTCAGTGTCAGGGGGGTAATAACGAAGCACCCGGCCCCCCTTCACCAAGTACCACCAGTCATAAGTGTCCCACACCGGCACTACAAAGGTACCCGACGTGTCATACGGCGAGTCCCGCTGACACTGCAAGAAATGCAGCAGATACTCCCGGATAAGGGCATAGTCGGGGTTAGCATACACCGCCTCACCGGCCAAAGAACGGGCCAAGAAGCTGTCCACCTCCGAGCAATAACGGGGCAGGTGAGCATTAGTGCCCACCGGGTCCGCACCACCATCCAGGGTAAAGGGTCTGGCCAATTCTGACTGAACTGAGAGGAACTCGTCCCTCCTGTACTGCCAGTCGGAATAATCCTTCCGGCGCACATAACGGGAGAGACCATCCGAGAGGCCATTCTCCAACCCAGGGATATGCTCACAGGCGAGGTCCAGATCATACATACGGGCCGCACTAAAGATTCGCTCACCGACCTCCCAAAGAGCTGGGGCCATAGTACCCTGCTTGTTGATCAGCGACACCGTGGTAGAGTTGTCACTACGGAAAAGCAGGCATTCCCCACGGTGCGCCGGACCCAGCAATTCAGCCGCCGACGCCGCTGTACTCGCCTCACGGAAGTTGGAGCTCTTATGAGGAGCACACTGATCCGGAGGGAATGACAGGATGTGCCGCCAGTCCCGAAGGGCGATGCCCCCCTGCCATCCCGACGCATCCATAGTAGGCGCCAGGATCCCCTCGGGAGTCTGCCAGTGTCCCGTGAGGTACTCACGGTCCCCAGAATGCTGACCCAACCACAGGCCAGACACCTCGGGCTTGCCCTCATACAAATAATAGCGCCTGGAAGGGCGTTCCTCCATATGACCCACAAAGCGAGAAAGCTCTCCACGAGCTCGATCATCCAAATGCACACAGACCCCGTCGTCCCACCGCATCTTGGCAGGTGCGGAGGCCACCAGGGGATTAACAAAAGCGTCACGGGCCTCATACAATGGAGATAGCATGTTCTGTCCACCAATAATAAGGGGCGCCACAAACTGAAGCTTGCCGATAACACCGGCCAGCTCACGCCTGGGTACCTGAACGCCTGGAGGATACTTCTGGAGCAAGTCACCCGCTGCGGCACCATACTTCTCAGCCCGAGCCTTCGAGAGCGTCACTGTCTGACTCTCGGAGTGAATCTCCCGGCCCACATACTCTTTCACTGAAGCCGGCAAGAAAGTTTTGTGCGCCGACGCCTGAACACCAAGAGCAGCCAACTGGTCGATCTCCGCAAAGGCCCGCCGGTCACTCTCAACCTTGCCAAGCTGACGGTCATAAACACTGTGCCCGTCGTCCACAAAGATCCCCGTGCACTCCGAGCGACCGTCAGCATGAACGGTACCATTCAGGACCCGCTTGAAGACTTGAGCCATCTCGGCCTGGTGCTTCGGTGCATCCGAGAACCCGAACATGTCAAACCGTGCCCGATAGAAGTCCTTGGACAACGGCAGTTGGACCCCCATATAGTCACAATGAGGCTGCCAACGGGGATTATTCCAGAAGGCGTCCTTCAGGTCCCACCCACCCTGAAGGCAACGGGGTCGCTGCAAGGATAACACCGGCTGAAGGTAGTCATACTCAGCAGGAGCCGGCGCCATGGACTCATTAACCCGAGACGTGCGGGCGTTCCAGATGTTTCGGAACTTGTCCTTCACCGGACAATAAAGAGACCCAATTTGAGTCACACACCAGGGCTCATAATGTAATGGCCCCTCCAAGACCCCTCGCTCAACCGACCGGAGCAGGTCTGCCTCAGACCGGTCAGCGTGCTCATAGCAAGTAGGGTGGTTGTCCCGCTTAAAACGAGCAGGCTTGGCCACAAAGTTCATACGGTGGCCTTCACGACAAGATTGCTGAAGTGCCTCCTCACCAGGTTGAAACCAATCATAAAGGGCCGCTGTATAGCGGACTCCAGGAGAATAGAGACCATCAGCAGTGTCATGGAAGGTCATTTGGCGACTGGCATGCCGGTGCCTCGCCTCGGGAGAAGAAAATTTCCGAGGCGGAACCTTCAGAACCAGCAGCCGGTGATAACCATCAGAAGTGTAAACAACCATAAAAGTGTGCCTGGAGCCCGAGGCTCGCAGACGTACCCAGTGTATGCGGTCCCGGAAGATACACTCATCAGGAGTAAGAGAGACTCCAGAATAGAGCCGGGTACCCAATGTCATGAGTTGCCGTTTAAATACCTGGCCACTGTCTGTGTAGGCGTCAAACATAAGTGGATCACCAGGAACAGGGCAACCTTCAGGAGTGTCATACCAATAGACTAACTCTCTGAGCAATAAGGAGTGAAGACCACGGACTGCCTGAAAAGGCTCCGCAGTAGTAGGCGCTTCAGAAGCTAAGACAGGAACCTGTGTTGAGCGCGGAGCTGGCTGTGTGGCATGAGATACCGAAGGCACAGGCCGCGCGTCGCAACAGACAGAGTCCAGACCAGTGTCCAAGCCATCAGATGGTGTTTCGGACGACAAAGGCCAAAGAACAGACTGTAACGGGGAGGGTTCTGTGTCTTGAATACCTGCTAACTGCTTGCCGAGACTTCAAACGGTCTCGGTGTAGTCACACGGTGTCATCAAGGGACCAGAAAAGGCGTGCTTCTTCACGCACTTCATCTTGACACCGTCCACTCTCTTCACTCGGTTACACGCACGGGTAATAGTGCCTGTATGGGTGTAGTTCCCAGCATAATAGCTGTGCTCGCTGCTGCCGCAGAGAGGGCACGGGCGGGAGGCCACCGGAGGCACGACTGCCCCAGCCCCAGACGGGGGCGACAGCACACCAGACTGAGGGGGGGCCGGAAGTAAACCAGCCCCCTGCACCATTGGAGTAGGAACATAGCCCGTACGGGCCAGGACTCGCTGAAAAGCAACCGTGGGAAAGGACTCCATCACCAAACGGCGTAAGTTCTCACGGCGAGCAGACACCGTGGTGAACTTCTCGGAACCCAATCGCAGTAAGTCACGATCCTCACTTAACGCCGTGGTGAAAGGCTGCTTTGTCCAGCGTGCCGTGACATAGTACGACGTGATCAGGACATAAGTAGCCTCGAACGGGACGTGAGGCATCTCAGTCCGAACGTACTCTACCAGTTCCATAAGGAACTCATAACGAGCAACAATCATCACTGCCGTCCGATAGTGCGCCTTAAACGGACTCGCGGGATCCGGGTTGTAAGTGAACACCCCAATCCCACTGTCGCGAATACGCTTCCAGTCCTCACATCGACGCCTACACCAACTCAGGAAACGATCCACGCGAGGGAACTGAAGTTTGTCTTTAACGCGCAAAGTTGCCCCATCCTGAATCAGATCCCCGGCACGCTCCTGAAAGGGAGTGTACTGGAACTCCGAACTGGCACCCAGCGTGTCGCTCTGCATAATCCGTTGCATCTGCTTGCGCGACGCACTGTCAGTACTATTACCAGAGTAGTTCTCCATCATCTCTCTACCCGGGTAAGAAGGACTCGCCGGGTCACGCAGGGTAAGACCATCAATAGCTCCCGTAACTAAATCCGTCAAGCCGTGGGAAACAACAGTCGCGCTCAAGAGATCCTCGAAAGACAGTGCGTTACCTCCGCTTGGTACAGTCGCGGGTGGCCCCGGTGCCGTAGTCGTGGGCGCTACACCAGGCATCAAAGAAGCAACGTGAGTGTCCAAGTGTCCAGTGCCAGTTGCCGTAATATTTATATTATGAAGACCACCAGATAACTGTTCAGGCTGGATGTAATTACCAGCTTGACCGAAACTTCCCAAAGGTACTTCACTCTCCGCGAAACGCCGGACTCCACGATCGGGCGGTAGCAGCGCGTGCGCCATGGGCTCGACCGCAGATATTCCACCAAGCAAGTTAGAAGGCTGAGATGTCGCTGTCGGTGCGGTCGCGGTGACACCAAGGGAAGGCTGCTCAGCGCGGAGTCCAGGTGCGACATATCGCGCGACAGCCTCGCTAGCAGATAGAATCCCAGCCGAGGGTCCCACGTGTCCTCCTGCACCGGCCAAGGTTAAGGGAACGGGTTCAGACTTCTTCAAAGAACGAACTGCGCTGAGTTGAGCAACCAGTTCCGCCCGAATAGGACTGCCCCGCTGCAAACCACCGTCTGAACTGAGTTCACTACCCGCTGTCGATCCACCCGACGTTCTTTGACAACGTGAGCGCGTGCGGCTCAGGCTGCTCAGAAGCTGAGTTCGCATCTCAACTAAACGGTTCTGCGCAGGCTCCAAAACTCGCGGGGACGAATCATCCGCTCCGACCGGGTCCACATCAGAAAGCTCATCGAAGTCCCCCATAAAGGCCAACTCCGGACCTGCAAATCCCTTATAGGTCTCCAGCAAACGACTGTACGCCCGTTGACTCGCGGGCGAAACGTGAAAAGGTAGAATCACCAACACGCTGATCTCCTCCTGCGGCTTTCGCGCTGAAATATACATCATCGTTAGCTCAGGGAAAGGTAGAAAGCAATCCGTACAGATAAAGTGACTACGGTCTCCACGGAAAAAGGCGTAGTTACCAACATCGAAGAATTCATCCAGACACTCTTTATGAATCACAGCCGCGCAGACGCGACAACGTACGTAATCTTGCGACTCGCTCTCGCATGTAATCGCCCGACAGTAAGGAAGGTCACTCAGAAAAAAACAGTTATTCTGACGCAATCGCTCCTGGTTGTGATGTACCATATGCGTAGATACCTTATTCACGCTGCAAATCTTGAGACCACATGTCCCGTACGCACTGGAAGTGGGAGTGGTACGGTACTGCTCAAAACAATCCACCTCGCCACAAAAACCGTACGCCACACGTCCAGGACAACCAAAAGAAGGCTCACGAAGTTGACGGATACGAATCCCGTACGCATAAGTTAACATCTCCTCAACGATACCAGGAATTAGAGGCGCCTCGACGTCAATCAAAGCTCGTGACTCTGAGCCCGGCGATACCTGTGAAATCAGAGTATGAAAAGACTGCAGAATCGTGGCCTCACAGGGTTCACCACGACGGGCATATGCAATCAAGTCGTCGATACGAGAAGCAAAGTGCAGAATACAGCCCACCAAATTAGGGTCTGCCGGTGCCACCAGTTTGTAAGAAGAAAGAAGCTGTTCCAATCGAGCCAGGTCCAACTGAGTAAAGTCATCTGAAAAGATACCAGTAGAAGGGGGAGCTAACTTCGAAGCCATGACGGCAAAGTCGGAATTTTCTAGAAGCTTAAAGCAAGAATAATTACAGCAGTTAGTCAGATTGGAACAGTTCCAACTGATTACCAGGAATTGTTTCTTCGATTGCTTTATTCAACTCTCAGAATCCTAGGCGGCCGAGTTTCGATGTGACATTGTCATAGTCCCTCGATAACAGTGTCATACTCTCAGATCCGATGTCACTGTCAGAATAACTGCAATCTAAGGGTCGATCTAATCAAATCAGATCGGACGGTGCTGCATAACGCCTGCCATATTCCGCATAAAAACACTTGAAACTCATCGCCTCTGTCGCTGATTCTCATCGCTTATAGCTAAACGCACCTGCCACCCGCTGTACACCTGGCTTGCGCGCCTGCCACCCGCTGTACACCTGGCTTGCGCGCCTGCCACCCGCTGTACACCTGGCTTGCGCGCCTGCCACCCGCGGTACACCTGGCTTGCGTGCCTGTCACCCGCTGTACACCTGGCTTGCGCGCCTGCCACCCGCGGTACATCTGGCTTGCGCGCCTGCCACCCGCTGTACACCTGGCTTGCGCACCTGCCACCCGCTGTACACCTGGCTTGCGCGCCACCCGCTGTACACCTGGCTTGCGCACCTGCCACCCGCTGTACACCTGGCTTGCGCGCCTGCAACCGACTGTACACCTGGCTTGCGCACCTGCCACCTGCTGTACACCTGGCTTGCGCGCCTGCCACCCACTGTACACCTGGCTCGCGCACCAAATAAATTATAAAACCATATGAAAATTATCATAATTAACCAACGTTAACTGCAGTAGCAACGCATGTGAGGCGGCGGCGCCCATATGATATCATACTGACGTGGCAAATATTTCGCAAAACTCAGACAATCTAATTTTCAGACTATCGACTGCAGTAGCAACGCATGTGAGGCGGTGGCGCCCATATGATATCATACTGACGTGACAAATATTTTGTAAAACTCAGAAAATATTGGGGGGAAAATAGGAGATGAAATCGGAGATTCCTCCTCTTTAAAAAATTCCGATCGGAAAAATGATATTTACCTCTGCTCTTTATGTTTTAAGACCAGAGCAAATTACCTTACCTTACTTACTTACTTAAACAAACAAAAATCGAATCCCAGCGGGTGACACGAACAAATGTCCAATCTGACGATCGCCAAACGATAACGATGACACCGCCAGGTCCGCCTCTGTTTGTATTCTTTCACTGTACACCTGGCTTGCGCACCTGCCACCCGCTGTACACCTGGCTTGCGCGCCTGCCACCCACTGTACACCTGGCTTGCGCACCTGCCACCCGCTGTACACCTGGCTTGCGCGCCTGCCACCCACTGTACACCTGGCTTGCGCACCTGCCGCCCGCTGTACACCTGGCTTGCGTGGTTGCCGCGAGGGCCGATTTTGCAATGCCCCCAAATGATGGCCGCCATCCCCCGTGCGCACCGTCCAAGAAAGGCCTGCAGGAGCTGGGGAAGGCAGCGCCGAGCATGATCAAGGTGGTCTAACCGCGTATCAGTGCAGCCAGCTCAGCTCTGCTCAGCTCAGCTCAGCCCAGCTCAGCTCAGCTCAGCTCAGCTCAGCCCAGCCCAGCTCAGCTCAGCTCAGCTCAGCTCAGCTCAGCTCAGCTCCAGCTCAGCCCAGCTCAGCTCTGCTCTGCTCTGCTCAGCTCAGCTCAGCTCAGCCCAGCTCAGCTCAGCTCAGCTCAGCTCAGCCCAGCTCAGCTCAGCTCAGCTCAGCTCAGCTCAGCCCAGCTCTGCTCAGCTCAGCTCTGCTCAGCTCAGCCCAGCCCAGCTCTGCTCAGCCCAGCTCAGCTCAGCTCAGCTCAGCTCAGCTCTGCTCAGCAAGCTCAGCTCAGCTCAGCTCAGCCCAGCTCAGCTCAGCTCTGCTCCAGCCCAGCTCAGCTCAGCTCAGCTCTGCTCTGCTCAGCTCAGACTCCAGCTCAGCTCAGCCCAGCCCAGCTCAGTCCAGCTCAGTCCCAGCTCAGCCACCCCAGCTCAGTCCAGCTCAGCCCACCCCAGCTCAATGCCCCAGCTCAGCCCACCCGGCTCAGCCACCCCAGCTCAGCCCAACCCACCCCAGCCCCAGCCGAAACAGCCCAGCTCAGCAGTTCCAGCCACCAGCCCACCTGACTGGCTGGCTCAGCCCACCCCAGCCCACTGGCTCAAGCCCACCAGCTGAGCCCAGCTCAAGCTATTCTTGCCTATTGGCTGGCCAAAAGTTAGTAGTTCAAACTACCCCAGCCTTCAGCCCAGCTTAGCTCAGCCCACCCCAGCCCACCCCAACTCAGCCCAGCTCAGCCCAGCTCAGCCTAGCTCAGCCCACCCCACCCCAGCCGGCAACAGTCAGCTTTGGCTGTGTGATTTGCTGGTGTCACCGCGGAGGGCTCTGCCACTGAGGAGTGCCCGAGGGCGAGCAGGTACCGCTGACGATTGCGCAGCTGCACCACCCGAAGCACTGGTCGGACCCCTTCGCAGCATCTTCGATGGCTTCCAAGGCACCCGCGAACGCGATATCTCCACGCCCCAAGCCCAGGGCCCCGCCTCCTGCCTCGCACCCGCTGCTGGGTGGCGGGCTTAGGGGCGAGACCCCTCCCAAGCAGGAACCGGAGCCAGTGGAGGAGGACTACCACGTGGTGAATGGCCTGACGGTACACGTCGGCCAGGCCAAGAGCCACCGCAATGAAATCACCTTCGCCGCCGGTGCGCTCCGCGGGGAACCGTGTGCGTGGGCGCATCCTTGGACTGATTTCTTTGGCACCAGATAGCCACAGAAGATTGGCTGTGCCATGTACCCACACCCGGGATCAAAGGATTCAGCACACACTTTATCCTGATTTTCTGGAGCTCACTAGTGAAGAATGGGACCCCCGAAGCCTGACTGGGCCACCTGAGCCCCTCTGCAATTGCACTGTCACTGCACACTGAAGCCAGTTCACCTCCAGTCCCCATGCTGCCCGAGCCATCTCCCCACCACCAAGCCTGCGCTCAGGATCTCCGCCCTGCTCCCTGCCTTGCCCCAAAGCCTGGTCTCAAGAGAGCTTGCCCACCACATGTTCAGTAATCCAAAGGGCCGTCCCAAAGGGCGGCATAGACAATGCACCTGCAGGGCGGCACAGACAATGCACCTGCAGGGCGGCACAGACAGTGCACCTGCAGGGCGGCACAGACAGTGCACCTGCAGGGCGGCACAGACAGTGCACCTGCAGGGCGGCACAGACAATGCACCTGCAGGGCGGCACAGACAATGCACCTGCAGGGCGGCACAGACAGTGCACCTGCAGGGCGGCATATACAATGCACCTGCAGGGCGGCACAGACAATGCACCTGCAGGGCGGCACAGACAGTGCACCTGCAGGGCGGCACAGACAGTGCACCTGCAGGGCGGCACAGACAATGCACCTGCAGGGCGGCACAGACAGTGCACCTGCAGGGCGGCACAGACAATGCACCTGCAGGGCGGCACAGACAGTGCACCTGCAGGGCGGCACAGACAGTGCACCTGCAGGGCGGCACAGACAGTGCACCTGCAGGGCGGCACAGACAGTGCACCTGCAGGGCGGCATATACAATGCACCTGCAGGGCGGCACAGACAGTGCACCTGCAGGACGGCACAGACAATGCACCTGCAGGGCGGCACAGACAATGCACCTGCAGGGCGGCACCGACAATGCACCTGCAGGGCGGCACAGACAATGCACCTGCAGGGCGGCACAGACAGTGCACCTGCAGGGCTTTAGCGTTGCTCCTGTGCGGGGCTTCCTGTGTTCGTGAGGGGCGCGCTATAGCCTGGAAGTTGCTTGCACTGAAACCCGTGCCATAGGGCCATTAGTACGAGGTAATGGAGGGGCGGGTTGGCGGTTGCAGGGTGCATGGGCCGCCCCCGCATAGCGCTCTTTGAGCACGTCGACGGCTCGAAGGTGTATGACGGGCTCTTCCCGGTGTACAATCTGCCGAGCGGCATGAAGGTGATGTTCCGCCCCGGGTAGCCACAGGGAGGCTTTGGGGCCTTTGGGGGCGGGGAGGGGCTTTTGATTCGTTTGGGTCGGGGAGGGGGGCGGCTTTGAGGCCTTTGAGATGGGGCAGGAGGGGCGGCTTTGAGGCTTTGGGGGGCGGGGAGGAGGGCGCGGCTTTGAGGCCTTTGGGGCGGGGAGGAGGGCGGCTTTGAGGCTTTTGGGACAGGAGGGCGGCTTTGGGGCCTTTGGGAGGCGGGGGAGGAGGGCGGCTGAGGCCTTTGAGATGGGGCAGGAGGGGCGGCTTTGAGGCCTTTGGGATGGGGCAGGAGGGGCGGCTTTGAGGCCTTTGGGATGGGGCAGGAGGGGCGGCTTTGAGGCCGCTGGGGGGCGGGGGGCGGCTTTGAGGCCGATGAGTCAGGGCAGGAGGGCGGCTTTGACGCCTTTGAGATGGGGCAGAAGGGGCGGCTTTGAGGCCTTTGGGGCGGGGGAGGAGGGGCGGCTTTGAGGCCTTTGGGATGGGGCAGGAGGGTGATGCAGCCGGGTGATGCGAGGGGTGCACTCTTTGTATGGGGCCGAGCATGCAGCCGGGTGAAGCGAGGGATGCACTCTTTGTGTGGGGCCGAGCATGCAGGCGCACTACTACGATCATGACAACAAGGTTACGGATGAAGTGGAGGTGGCCAGAGAGCCGATCCCAGGTCTGAGACACATCCAACGGCCCCTGACCGAAGCCTCCGGAATCCAACTGGATTCCTGAACTCAGTGGCAGTCGCTCTGCTCCGAGGCGTGTCGACGGTTGTACCGCAGAGTCCGCTGATCTATGCTCCGTCCAGCTACACTAATGGCCTTCCCTCCCACCCCTTCCTTGCACATGTGGCAGGTCAACCAAGAACGTTGTATGCACTTCTCCGCTTGTCCCTGCCGCCCACTGATGTGCTCACCTTGCTGCTGCATCCAAACCGCGATCAAATGCCGGTGCTGCGTCCGGTGCCACAGTGCGTCCCGCCCCTCAATCTCATTCTCAATCCCAATCTCAGCCTTCGGCTACCAGGCCCTCGGAATGTGCAGTGGAGGTTTGCATCAGAGCGGTGGGTCCCTCGGGATGTGCACCACTATTTTTTTCACCTGTTGGGATGAGTGAGGATCTCGAGATTGATCCGACGTGGCTTCCTCGACGCGCGCCCTCTTCTTGCTCGGCGCGGTCCATCACCTGTGATCACAACTCTTAAGAGTGGACTGCAAATATTTATAGATAAGCTGTTGTTGTGCAATCTCGACCTGTCATTTTGCCGTACCTTGAAGTAGCGCCCCTAGTTGCTCATCGCTCATCGCGGAGTACCCCCTCCAGCAGC
>LGRX02021473.1:0-10183 GCA_001247695.2 Cymbomonas tetramitiformis
GACATCACGCACGAACTGTAACAATGAGCGAAAAGAACTAGGGGATATCAGGTGTAGTCGATCAAAACATTTGTTCTTCCAATTCCAAACATCATATATATACAAAGCATGCGTACTAAGCAGTTCCACCTGCGTCGCAGCTCCAACGAGAAGCCGAATCGAACAACATTCACGATAGACTGCGCTCAATGAAGTGTTGATTGTTCCTCAAGGAACCAAATGTGAATTTGCCTCCGGACGGCATCAAAAGTTTTGCCTGCAACAATTTCTCAATATCGGTGTATTCGGACGGAAAATCGACTGCATCTTGCCCAGCCTGCGCGCACCGAGCCAGTTCGCAAGGTTCTTTATATACTCTGTCGCCGAGCATTAGCCAAAAGCGCAGGCAACGGAACGTTTGCGGTGCGTCATCGCAAATTCGAACTGCAACATTCTTTAGCCGTGGGCGTATTCGGACGGAAAATCGACTGCATCTTGCCCAGCCTGCGCGCACCGAGCCAGTTCGCAAGGATCTTTATATGCTCTGTCGCCGAGCATTAGCCGAAAGCGCAGGCAACGGAACGTTTGCGGTGCGTCGGCGCAAATTCGAACTGCAACATTCTTCAGCCGTGGGCATGTCAGACAGAGAAAATCAGCACATCTTTCCCGGCCTGCCACCACCTGAGACGATTCACGGGATCTTTATATGCTGCATCTTGAAATTGTACAGATCCCAATCATGATTGCAGAGGATGAACTCCTCAGTCAGCACACCCTGCAGTCCACCCCACTTGCAGAGCGCACCGTGAGGCTTGTGCAGCACTGCCGGGCAACTCCGCCAGATGTCGGGCTGGCAACTCCCTTCACAAGGAAGAGCCCCCTCAAAACTGTGACGAAGCTCATAACGTCAATAAAGCAAACCCGCTCCCACCTCCATAACAAAGCTGACAACGTCAGTGAGATGAGCCCCCTCCACCTCTGTAAGAGAACTGACAACATCAGTGATGTAGGGCCACTCTCACCTCTGTGAGAAAGCTGGCAAGATCCGTGAGCAACCCCGGGAGCCTGGCCACGTGCTCGAACTGGAGCTTTTTGGCAAGCGAGGGCGTGATGACGTTGTCCAGCGCCAACTTTGCAGCCTGTGTTCGAGGCGAGACCCCAAAGTAGGGTGCTTGACACCTCCGCATGCAGGTTTTCACGCCTCAACGAGAGATGGTTTTCAAGAAGGGCAACCTGGAAGCTGCAATCTAGAACGCTGCAACGTTGACAGTGCAGCACGTCGGTTGAAAGCGCGTCGACACTGTGAGGACGTTACAGCTCCAATACCAGCGACTGCCGACTGGGGCATCTTCCCGGGCAGGGGGGACAGAAAGGAAAGTGGTTTCAACGAGTGAACGTCGCGGGCAAATGATCATTGATGCCGAACCTGATAGGGCTTCCACTCCACCGACAGGTCGACCGTGTGCCCAAGCGAAAAAGGGATGACCCAGTTGTCAACATAATACTTGTCGACTATCTCTCGCATCAGTCTCGTCATGCAGAATATCTGGAACGAAATATAGCAATATATACAAGTATGCTGCCTGCGGATTTTGCATAAAACGAACCTAAGCCTCAGCCTTAGCCGCCACGCAGAGATACGGGTGCGCATTCGAGTGAAATTTGGGTGCGTTTCATCTGAGCTCCCGTTGTTGGATGTAAGGCTTTGACACCCCATGTCCCCACCGTCCATCAAACCAAAAGGGATGTATTTCGGTTGACAATAACTGAAGGAATCCGCTGCGGGTTCACGCCGGCGGGCGCCCTGTTATGCCCCAGCTGCTCAGAACACACAAGTACCTGGCAGAGAGGTGGGACGTTCCGGCATCTGTTGTGCTAAGGCTGTACTCCGATGTTCTGGATTCGGGTAGTGCCGAATCTGATTGTACACGTCGTCTAGACGAATTCTTCCGAGCACCATGCGTACGCGACCTTAACGGGAAGAGGGAAACGGGCAAAATATTGTTCGGGATACCTGCCAAAAGCAGTCGCGGTCCACACCTTATGCGCTCGGTCTGGATCGTTGCGAGGTGACAAGACACAAGCAGGCAGTCTAGGGGCACCGAGATCGGTTAGGAATATCTTCAGGAAAACCTTTGGAGGCCAGTGCCAACAAAAGGGGGGAGAAGCGAGCGAGCAGAGTACCCATGGGTTTGCTTGACTTGACCCGCAGTATGGCCGGTGGCACGACACATTTTTATCACGTCGTCGATGTTGGGAATATCAGTAGCGCCCTGTTAAAACGCAATCGATGTAAGGGGCTGTGCGCGTTATGTGAGCCACCGGGACTGCTGTTATGTTGGAGAAATTGCGACACGGTGCAAGTTTTAGTGTTTTCTATCAGACCGAGGCCAACGACAAAACCCACACAGTGCTCAACGCTGAAACCGGGTCATTCCACGATGAGCAGTGCAACGTGTTGCCTCAAGTGTTGCCGGGTTCTCCGGTGAGACGAAAATATCAGATAGGAGCAACGAGTGAATCTCAATGTCATAAGACGTGCATACGAGTGGCTGTTGAGATTTGATTCCAAATCTAAAAAATCTAATGCGATTTTATTCGCCTTGGTCAATCTTCGAGTCTTACAAAAAGTGGTACCTAGACGGGAGCGGGGAGGGTCCAAAGCACCGCGCCTTCATTCTGAAAAAGTGTATCTTTCTGTGACACCAATGTGTCACCCGAAACCCGAAGCGCCGTTTAGGCCGATCTCAGATCTGGACTCTTTCGCTTAGCCCTTTATGGACTGGAGGGACGGCAGGGATCATTCCCAAAACGAGAAACGATTATAAGAGAGCAGATAGAGATACAGATAGCAGATGTTATAATTACCAGGTACCAATAAACAGATTGCAGATACGGGCACGAACAAGGGGCGTGCGGGCGGGCGGGGGTGCTAGATATACAGGGCCGATATACTTATCTGTTGTCATTATACCCCAATATAGGGTTTCGATATCGGAACAGTCAGATTGATAAGATAAAGAGATAAAAACATATACGACTTTAAGTTCGAGAAGTTAGGTTTCGGCTTCTGGTGACAGTCACCCAGACTATACTCCTAGGATAGGGAGCGGTGACATATTTTGGTGTCTTTGCTGCCCAGAATCCCGACACCACCTAGTGTGGGGACCAGACTCGTGGCCAGGAACGGGAGCAAGTACTGCAAGAGAGCGAAGAGTGGTGCTAGTAGGTGGCACCCGCCTCCACACGCGGGCCCCTCCCGAGCCGGGCGGTCACGACGGCCCGTGCCACTCCCTCTTTTGCCCAGGTGATCCCTGCAGGCAAGCGGAGGCCATCTTGGGAGCACCCTACGGCATCTCAAGCGGCGGTTAATCTCAATCACGTTAGCACTAGCCACTTCCACAGCGCCCGGGAGGGCCGGTACCACTGTCACAACGCCCAGGAGAGCTGGTACCACTGTCCGTTGAATCATTCGTAGAGCAAATTGAGATAATCGAAGGAGCGCCGATGTCGCCGCAGGCAGTTACACCGGGTGCAATCGGCTCGGTCCTGTGCCGAATTGAGGAAGAAAGTTCATCCCCGTCCCCACCGTCCCAGGTGGGTGGCTCGTAGTTTGGCGACGGCGGAGCACCACCCGGCGAGGGCGGCGCAGTAATAATCGGAGCTGCCTCAGGTGGTTGCGGGGGGCCTGGGAGCCACGTCCACCCGTACCCGTACGTAGTACGGTACCAGCCGTGGTACCAGCCCTCCGGCTGCCAGTAGAGACCCGGCGGGATGGCCGTGGGCGTCAGCCCACCAGCACCACCGACCTCGTCGCCGATGCGCCCTGTCGCCGAAGATGTTGGCGCGGGGCAATCATTTGAAGGCGCGGCAGTTGCACAAATAACAAGCATTAGGCAGACTGCGAGAGACATGAGGGCAGAGTACCCAAAGCCCAACGGCGGTCTGCCGCAGCCAAGAGCCTGCCGCGGCGGCGGATCACCCTCGTCGTCATCCTCGGACTCTCCCTCAGTCACCGAAACTGAATCAACGGGTGCCACGGGCCCCATGCAATGCATCGCGAGAGGCGGGTTAGGGTCAGTGAGTTCAAGCCGCACCGCAAACTTGTCCATGAAGGACGTGTCTGGCTCGTGGGCGTGCAGCGCGCTGACGGGGTACATGCCCTCGTCGGACACCACCGACTGCGGAGCGGCAGGCGGTGCCGGCGGTGGCGGCACGTCCAGAGCGTCGCCCGGGATCTTGTCGTGGACTTGGAAGGTGTTGACGTGCATGGCACCACCAACCGCGCAGACCCCGAGGCGGGTGTCAGCGGGCTGGCAGCACTCCAGATACTCGTCGATGGCGTGAGTCTCAACGGTGTCGTCCACACAGAAGGAGGCGGCAGAGAGATCCTCGAGCATCACGGGCTTGCCGCCCGCCAAGAAGCATAGCGCGTCGAAACGGTCGGTGTCGTTGTTGTCGATGGCGTGCTGGAAGGCAGCGGCGTAGAAGTCGCCCTCCACCTCCCGAACCGCGAAAGAATGCGCCCCAGCAGCTGTCTTCTCCGCACGCGGACCGCCGTGCGGGCAGTCGCGGTGCCAATGCCTAGCCTGTGCTGACGTACACGTCGAGTGCTGGCAAAGCGGGATCGCCTGTCCAGTCCCACGATGAAACGCGACAAGCTTCGAATTCCCCTGCGAATAATTCCCCTCCGGGAGCGGAGAGGCTGCGAAGCGGTACTTCAACCCCGTGCGTGGGTTGTGAGGCTTCTCCGCGCGGGGAGTGAAGCCTTTCCCGTTGACCTTGTCGGAGAGAACGCGCACCTCCTTGCGTAACGCGAGGAGGATCTCCATCACGTCGGCGTCCGCGGAAGTGTGTCCGCTCGGCGGGTCGCCAAACCTCGCAGGCAACATGTGGCTGCCAACCGCAGCCGACTTCGGCGAAGCCGTGCCAGCCCGCACGTGAGCCGCATGACACTCGCGGGCCCACTGTTGAACGGTCAACAGGGACACCGCCGCCCGCTGGTCGTGCAGCAGGAGCCTCGACACCACAGGCCTGTAGTAGTCGGCGTCCATGGCCTGAATGAACTGCCCTTTTACGTCGTCCTCGTCCAGGGTGTTCTTGCGCTTCGCGGCGGCGAGCGCGGCGTTGAAGTCCATGATCGAGTCGTTGGGGTCCATGCCGTAGCCCAGTTCAACTGCCAGCAAGTCCGACGTCCCCTGAAATGGTGCGTCGGCATGAAGCAGTTTACGTGCAAACTCGAGCAGAACACGTTTCCCATCCGCGGGAAACGTCTGAGCAGAGCTCTCCAACCAGTCCGAAGCCGGACTGGAAGGATGCACGAGGAGCTCAAGGGTGGAGAAGAGGAGCTGATTGCTCTCCTCTCGCACCGTGATGCCGGCGTCGTCGAGTATAAAGAGGTCGCCCAGCTGCTCGTCCTCGGCCACGAAAGCCTCGCGAAGAGCAGCCACCATGCGGGTAAAGATGACGTGCACGTTCTTCTCGTTGCCATGGAAGCGCTCGTCCTTCAAGCCGAAGCACTTCTTGGCGACAAATTTGGCGGCCTTCTCGTCGTGCCTGGTGCGGATCAGAGTACGGACAGCCGCCACGAATGCCGCAGGTGGTCCAGACGCTGGAGGGACGGTCGCCGTCGGAGTCCCTGGAGTGGCCGCATGTCGGGCAGCAGCTTGGTCGAAAATAGTCGCTAGGTTCCTCCTCCGCAGAGGAGCGCTCGAAGTAGATCTGGTGGCAACCATGATGAAATGACAGTAGGGGTGGAGCAAGCGGGTGTGATCGGGAAGCGGTCGCGGTGGTGGCGGCCAAGAGGTGGTGGTCGTCGAGAGCGTAAACTTGCGGATAAGGACGAAGAACTCGATGAAGTCGTGTGGACTTAAATGATTCCCGGGTACCGCAAACGGTGTGATATCGACCAGAAGTACGGCAAAATCCAGCCAACGTAAAATCAACTCGGAAAACGCCCAAGTGCACCGTCCGCGAAGCCGCTCAATCAACCAAGCTGCCTAGGCCACACCACTGAACCGCGTTTGCCTCCCTAGCGACCGCTCACTCCATCCCAAGCGTCAGCGTTTAGCCACTCATAGTAGAAGCAGTGTAAAAGCGATGGTGCGAACCAAAACCTGCTAGATATACAGGGCCGATATATATCTATTTGTCGTTATACCCCAATATAGGGTTTCGATATCAGAACGGTCGGATTGATAAGATAAAAGAGATAATCATATACCTGACTTTAAGTTCAGGGATTAGGTTTCGGCCTACGAGTGACGGTCACCCAGACTACTCTAGGATGAGGCAGGTGACATATTTTGGGTGTCACTGTGCCAAATCCAGCAGGGGGGTACAGTAGTGCGGTGGCGGGGTGGGGGAGGTCATCCAATCGCGCTTTCATATCAATATCGAATAGGAATATCTCAGACGAGAGTTGAGAGTAGCGGAGAGTTATGTGACACACCTGCCCTACGGTACCCCCTTAACTACCCTAGCTAAACCAATAATCACAATTGAAATCAGCAAGAGCTAATCTGAGAAGGGTATTCTAGCACACTACAACACTACGCACTACAATATGAATGCGAAGAAATCATTTCAGCTAATTGAGCTTGATACCTGCCACCGCAGAACCACAATATTGAAAGCACCAAAAACTATCAACTCAACTCAAAACGAAAGCACACTTGAGGGCGGGGGGAGGGAGTAAACTCCTTCTCAAACTATCAAAAACTTGTGAGGCCGAACTCACGGTGAGTTCGAAACCTTATTCCTCCGCTACGGTCTGTCACATAACCAGAGTTATGTGACACAGCACCTCTCGTTCCACTCGCTGTCCTGTGACACATAACATCCAGTTATGTGACACACCTGCCCTACGGTACCCCCTTAACTACCCTAGCTAAACCAATAATCACAATTGAAATCAGCAAGAGCTAATCTGAGACAAAACAAAGATCCGAAGGCGTCCGATCACGCGAAAGCAAGACAATTCGAAGCATTCAACTATTGTGCCTCACGTAACAATCTGCACACGATCAGGACTTACTTGCCCTCTCTCGATCAGCCTCATCGAGGCTTTCTCTCCATAATACACAAATTGTTTTACTCTACATCTCATTGGCGTTAAGCCACTTCCTTATGGCCATTAAGCCCTTCTCTTTTTCGGCGTTAAGCCTACTTCTCTAAGTGGCAATACGCCAATCTTTGCGAGAACATTTCCTTTCGGTCAAAAGTTTCTCCCACCCTTTCCTTTTCCTTTCGCATTTTGCGGACAAGCTGGCGAGATATGGTAAGGTGACCCACATGTGAAACACAATCTACCTTGAACATTCTCGCTCTGGCCAACATTGTTCGAGTAGCTGTGACCGGAGGCGCCCCTCCCTCCATAGGACTGTGTCGCCTTTACGTTCCTTTCTGCCACTACTTTCCTACTCTTTTTCAGTCTCTTCTCCTGATCTTCAGTAACTACGATTGAGTCTCCCTCGAATTCTACCGCGACAGGCCAGCCATCGGTGAACGCAATATGAACCAATTGTGCCTGCTCTTCTGCCCAGGCCATTCCTTCTTCCAAAGCTGATGCTGCCTGCTTGAAATTTGCGAGCTCTTCTTCTGAAACTCTTCCTGCAAAACTTGGCTCTTCGATCACCGCTTTAAGCGCGCGATTCACCTCAAAGAAAACGGAATCAGCCTTGTCTAAATTCTCAAACTGTCGTTTACACGAAAGATCTTCGTGCCTTGCTCCCCCTGCCTTTGTGTGGACGAATCCCCCAGAGGTCCAGGACGCTGGCCGCTGCAAGCTGCGCTTCTGCGGCTTTTGAGACACAGCCTGCAAAACTGCTTTTCCATCATTCGCTACCGATCTGTTTCTCTGCTCCTCTACCAGCGCTTTCAAGTGATCCTGAACATTCTTGTCAACTTCGGACAAAACAGGGATCAACTGATCCAACTTCAGCTTGTAGGACGCGTAAACGTCCGAAGCTTTGACCTTGGCGATCCTTTCTGCTAACTCAACGTCTGAAAATTCGTCCATAATTGCTGAACGCTGAATATACCTCGTAAAATAAATTAACAGTAACAGTAAACTCCTTCTCAAACTATCAAAAACTTGTGAGGCCGAACTCACGGTGAGTTCGAAACCTTATTCCTCCGCTACGGTCTGTCACATAACCAGAGTTATGTGACACAGCACCTCTCGTTCCACTCGCTGTCCTGTGACACATAACATCCAGTTTTAAAAAATCATACTAGACCGTGGGACACGGTAGAGGCTCTATCGTATGTCTGTCTATAGCAGTGACGTGCGCTATGCGGATGCGATAGAAGGCTGCTGGCTTCGCTTGCGTCTCCAAAAAGGTTCAGCTATCTCTCGCGAGAATTCAGCAGATTCTTTCACGGAATTTCGCAGAATTTCGAGAAGAGATCACTATCAAAATCTATGAAATGACCATTATGCGAGTTTCTAAGCCATTCTGGGTCACTCGTGCATTGTGACGGCATAACTAGACCCAGAAGCGCTCCTTTCCGATATGGGACGGCGCCGCGCAAAAGCCCGGCGAATTGAAGCTGAGAAAAAGGAAATGGAAGAGAAGACACAAACTGCTCACGAGGTAACATACAAATCGCCGTGTCGACTAATGTTATCCGAAACGTATGTTGACTTCACGAGAGGCCCTTGTTCGGCCGTCCAGCGTATCGATGGCTCAGGTCCAGGCAATAGGCGCTGGCTGTACTCAAGTGACGTCCACGCGTATTCTGCAGCGCACTGGAATCGCGGTCCTTGATCGCGTAACCTTATAGAGCCGTGTCAAGAAAGATGTCGAACTCGCGTGCCTGTGAGATACATCGGTTACTATTGGTTCAGGCAGAGGACCGCTGCATTAGAATGCTGTCCTTTACCTTACCTACGCTGCTCACCTTTCGATCACGTGCTGCATTATCGCGATGCATTCCCAGGCACGCCTGACAATTCTGATTGGGCTCGCCTGCAGGCTCGCAAGGCTTGCGCTTGGGTGAACAGTCTTGTCTTCTGCGTAAAGAACGCTGTTCCCATCTTGCTAGTCTTATTTGTCGATGCCAACCAGACCTTTTTCCACGACACGAATCCCCTAGATATTCTGCGATACAATACCTCAGGTGCGTCACAATACCCAAGGGCATCCCGTGGCAATGTTCTCGTGATCAATTAAGGAACGCGTCGCCACCAAGAGCGCGGGGTGCAGCGCGGTGTCGTCAGTCGGCCGCATCAGCGTCCAGCGCGCGAGTGCTTCGAAGACGAGAGCTGACTATGATCACTTGAAACTATCTTCGCCGACAGCGCCGTCGCAGAGATAGCGTCGGCCCGGCGCACCCGTGCTTCCCGCGACGCGCGTTCTGTGTGGCGTGGGCAGGCTGAGCGACGTGGCCGAGTGACATGGCTGAGCGACGTGGCCGAGCTGAGCTTCGCACTCGGAACAGAATCTTCGGCTGATCAAATTAGTGTAGTCGCTGATCGCTGTGAGCTGTACGATTCGATAGGGTTTTTTGGACGAGCGACATGGCTAATTGACGCAAGCTGCACGCCCAGTTAACCCTCGTCCGGCTACTGACGTGCTTACGTGGCGTGGGTTGACGCGGAGTGTCCTTGCGGGGTTCGGCATGCGGGGGGTACCTCTTCCAGCGTGCGACGCCACATGCCAGATGCAGGATCCGCTGCAGCTGCTGGCATTGCTGGTGCTGCCCGTGGTGCTGGCGTTCACGCTGCTGGAGCTAGCGGTACAGCTCGGTCTGTGGGCGCCCATCCGTCTCCACCTTAGCCGCCCGGGAGAGGAGGTTGCCACACAAGAGGTGCCGCCCCGGTGCCTCCTTCGTGCCTCACACGTCTAGTGGTGCCGAGGGAAAGTTGCCCTCTCCTCCGCCGCTTACCGAGAGGATCCTTGCTTCCCGTGCTGAAAGCGGCTTACAAAATTTGTAACATCACTTACGCTGACCTCCTTGCCTCACATGTGACGTCCTCGCGCTGTCCTCCTTGCGTTACATGTGACGTCCTCGCGCTGTCCTCCTTGCGTCACATGTGCCGTCCTCGCGCTGTCCTCCTTGCGTCACATGTGACGTCCTCGCGCTGTCCTCCTTGCGTCACATGTGCCGTCCTCGCGCTGTCCTCCTTGCGTCACATGTGCCGGCCTCGCGCTGTCCTCCTTGCGTCACATGTGCCGGCCTCGCGCTGTCCTCCTTGCCT
>LGRX02021476.1:0-11642 GCA_001247695.2 Cymbomonas tetramitiformis
AGACAAGGTCGGGTTGGTGGGCGTCCGGCTCACGCACGTCATGCGCAGGCGCACCCTCTAGTTTACCCGCGCCAGCTCTGCACGCATGGGATCACACCCAGCCTGTGTACCCATCGAGGGTGCGCATGGGATCACACCCATCCATGATGCACGTTACAGCACGCTCGTTTAGGAGGTACTGCGTGACGTCATGACAAATTGAACCTAGCTCACGGGCTTGCACAGGGAGATGAAGTTGAGGAGGTGTACACGTGGGAGGAGGTTCTGCGAGTCTTTTTTCCCAGACCCGAGGAGGACTACTGCATATTGTGTTTAGAGGAAGTGCATCCGGAGGATCAACTGGACTGCGGTGGCCTAGGATGCGAGTGTAAAGAGAAATACATGCATTTTTCGTGTTTTGGTTTGTTTGTACGAACCCATGCCTCCGGCTGGGTCACGTGCCCATGCTGTAGGCAGAAGTGGTTTAAGTGAACCTTTCTTCAACGTGTGTGTACATTATGTAAATAGTACCGAGTCATCCCTTGCCTGTTTTGTATTCACTTACAGCTTGTTAGCTGTTCTTTGAAAATGAAGACGTGGATGTTTCCGGTGTCCTTCTTAAAAGTGTCTTGCAAGCCTGAACGGACAGTATGTTATCTCCGGACCGAAGCCTGAACGGAGAGTATGTTGCCTCCTGTATTCTCCTCCAACTCCTGTTCCTGTTCAGCACTCATCATGCAATCAGTCCGGGCTGTGTCAGGCTGCTCTGTACCGCGGCCCGGAGGAGGAGGTGATCGCCATTTTGCGCCTGCTTCGCGAACCTGGCGACCCGGTTCTGTACGCGGAGGTGGTGTGGCACAATGCCACCACCACATACGAGCCAGTTTCCGGTCCTAGACCGAATGGTACAATTCTGAACTTAGAATTGTACCAGGATTTTATCATGAGCGCCAATAGGGCCGGCTGCCGCAGAGTGCCGTGGAGGTGCTCGGTCTGCGAGCTAAACGGCTGGCCGGATGGTATTTCCGAGCCTCCGCCTGTGAGGCGGAGCCTTAATGGCTGCCGTTTAGGTATCTGCCAGGCCTGCTACGAGGGTGTGATGGCGTATAGGCCTCCCAACGAGCGACAGTGCCCTTTTTGCAGAGGGTACTTCGAGCATCGCAGTGGAGTGCACTACTACGAGGAAGCGTAGAGTTGCCAAGTAGCCTAGTTGCCCCACAATTTCTTTAAATTGCTTACAGAACCACCTGCAACATGTATAACAGTGTTTATCAACTTCGATTCCAATAAAAGTTCCATTGGTATCATGTTGCCGTTAAGTTGAGTTTACGGGGTTGCTCACCGTTTCTCACAATTTCCGGTGTGGTGTATGTGCCGTAGCCCTCACTCTCTGCACCATCCGCTACAAAGGAAAAAGCCCGATCCGCTCGGCGTCGCAAGGCAAAGGCGCTGCGGTCCTGGGCGGTAAAAAAAAGAACTTCATGACGCACCCCGCCACAGTCAACCACTGCAACTTCCTTGTTTTCACCAGGCATTATCTGTTGAATCAATTCAAAAGAGGTTCCGGCTTGGAAAACCGGAGGCCTGCCTCGACAATCTCGTCCAGATAGGTGCACAGTTTGGGGTGCCCAGGGTCTCGCGCCCACAAGTCGTAACATACGGCGTTTCTCAGGGCACCAAAGCTCATGGTAAAGGCTCTTACGGCAACGTCCTTTTACACTGCACTATTGATAACACCGAGCGGGCTGTTCTCAAGGACTACACCGACCCTGCACTGCACCGTCGCCTGCGGTTCTGTGCCGTGGAGCTGTACATGCACTCTTTGGCCCGTATCGCGTCTCCCACAACGGTTGTCCCCTGCTTAGGATACGGGGCCCACATTGGCGCTCCAGACCAGTCCGCGTTCCTCGTCATGAAATATGGCGGGGAGACCCTCATCGACTTCCTGAAAGCCCGCTCTCCATCAGAAATAACAATCGGAGTGCGGCGCCAGCTGGTCATCGACTTGTTTCGTGGCGTTTCGGAACTCCATGCCGCTGGATTGGTGCATGGGGACCTGAAAGGAAACAACGTGCTTGTACAAGACAATCTGTCGGCTGTTGGCGGACAAAGTCTCAAAATCATCGACTTCGGTTTGAGCTGCCTTGAGCGAACGGATCCGAGTGTTGTCCCACCAGTCCCACCACCAGCGCCACAAATTTCTACTTTCTACAAAGCATGGAAGCCCTCTCACCGGGCTCCGGAGTCCTCGCTAGCGAACAAAACCACCTACAGCGACATCTGGGCAATTGACGGGCTCGCCATGCAAATACTCTTAGGGAAAAACCTTCCATGGGAACAGCTTCTGGCGTTGGCTAAGGAGCGTAACATGGGACAATGGGAGCCACATAGTCGTACTTCAAAAACGCTAACATTGCTCGTGAATGCGTGTCTCGAAGTCGACCCAGCGAACAGGCCAACTGCCTCCAAGTTACACTCAACTTTCTTTGCGTCTCGGATACAATCAAGTAATGATGGGGTAGAAGGGAGCAATTCCTACCACCGCTTAGTGCCAGGTTCCAACGCTTAGTGCTTGTCACGTTTGTACGCAAATCCTAGTTAGGCATGCACATTTTCAACACATTTTGCCAGTAATGCGTCATGTATATTCCGTATATTTGCACTGTGCTGACTTGAACGGATTCTTGCATATCACCGTCGCTGATGACTGCGTTACATCATGCCGTTATTGACCGATGCTCAATGGGCACCGGTGGTCAGGTTGCCGTTGGGCGGAGCTCGTTCTTTCTGGGCGAACCTGGGTGGGGGGTCACCGCATCCAGCCTTACCGCATTCAGTGATAAACCTGTGTCACGAAGGCAGACGCCCTGGCTCCGGTACCATCTCGCGTTTGTTTGTGAAGGCATTCCGGACGGCGTGAGTGTCCTAGACCTATTTACCGTGTGCAATGTGTGCCAGTTGGAAACATTGTGGCGGAAATACCATCCAGCGACCCGTCCTTCCCCAGAATCGGCAATGGCCTTCAACCAAGCCCACCCCCGCGAACAGAATGCATGGAGGATGGCTGTACATGCTTTTCCTTCCGAAGACCTCACATCCGTGTTACAGGTTCAGGTCATTCGGACGGACGGACGGATGAATGTCAAAAGCTCTCCCCACCACTTCTACGCATGGATCTTGACGCCCCCTGTGCGGGTCTGGCTCTATCCAGTGCTCTCGGTGATGGTATGCATGCATCGTGGAACGGTGTATGCCGCAGCCAGCAGCGACCTCTCAGCAGGCACCGCTCCCAGACTCGACATGCGTGCACCGCCTCCGCGCGTGCACGCCGGGTATACGATGTTAGGAATAGAAACCGCGCTGAAGGCAGGTGGTGGTAGACTCCAGCCCAGTTCCCTGTCAGTGCTTTTTCTGGATGCTCAGGAGTCGCATGCCGCGGATTTCACTGCCACCCACCGAATGCAGGCCCAGCGGGTGTTAGCTGACTGTCGCGCCAAATCAATCAGTATCAATTGGACCAAGTGGTATCGGCCATGGCAAACCCAGTCGTCCGGAGCCGACTCCTTTTTCGATGGCGGTGAGGGGTTCCTCACTCGGTCCGATGATCCCAAGGGAGCACCTCCAGGGATTGATAAATTTCTCGAAACCCTTGGGCCAATTTCAGGCACCGTGGAAAGGTACCACGCTTTCCTGAGTAGCAATATGAATGCCTTTCATGTAGATAACATTTCCGAGCTCGCTTCGAGCCCGTATAGGAATCTGCTGGAAGCAGTGACATCCCAGCAACCGGCACCAACAGTCATAGTCATCATGGGCGCGTACGTTTCCCAGTGCGTGCTGCACACCGCTCTTGCGGCGCAGCAACTGGGATACTGCATAATAATTGTGGAAGACGCGTGCGTGGCATACCCCACACTGAATAATGTCGCGCCGGGCAAACTTGAGCAGACTGTAGAGGGGCATTGGGATCTCCTTACTCGTTGTGCAGTGGTGTTAAATGTTGAGGATTTCATTAGCGGCATTCAGTAGCAATTTTTACACACGCCTTGCGATAGCATACGTACATCACTCTAGACATTTTATTAGTAAGTTGTACCGCTGTCTCCACTTGGACAATAGTAAATTGTCTGATTACGTCCTGATGAATACTGTCGCTCTGATTAATACAGGGGCAGCAATCATGGCATGGCCGGTGGAATTCACCCTCACTTCCTACCCTCACATGTCCACCATCTCCTGTTGCAAATGACAAAGTACATTACACAGGAGACCAAGGCCACCATCTCTTATTTTATATTCTTTTGGAGTGGATGAAGAAGCACTGGCTTTGCAGGACAAAGCCAGAAGTGCTGTTCATTAGGGATTGGGTAGAGGAAAGGATAATGTGGGCAGTTGGTGAAAAGGTTCTTGTTTCGTGTGAATATGGTATTGTTCAAGTGCCATATGATATTGCACAGCTGAGTGGTACTCCCGTACATATTCCCGAAGGCGAGCCGGAAGTTGAGCATCAGATGTGTATCAGTCCCAGATGGCATTCCTCATTGTGGCTCGTGAATGAAGAGTATTTGAAAGAGCCACATTATTGGTTAAATGATCAGCATTATGCGTGTTACTTTCGTTACCGGTGGAATTTGCACAAGGCAGTTATGCATAGATACAAGGTAGCAGACCTATTGTCAGAGTGGGAAACAATTTAAATGTACTGCAAAGATGAGTAATTGGCAACTAGCATGTATAGATTAAGTTGGCAGGAAATTGTAATATTACTACAATCTAATAATAGTAGATTGTATATATCATATATATTATTAGATATGTTACAATGATCCTGGTGTGGAATACGCGGAGCACCGCTCGATGATCCTCTCTCCCGGCGCGGATGATGCCCAACTGTGGAACTCGGACATCGGGTGCGATGGCGACGCCATCACCCTCGATTTCCCAGCTTTCGTTGTATTTGTGGCAGCACGGATGCTGCGACCTGAATGGATGTGTTTATTCTTTTTTCTGTATATAATAGTATAACAACTGCTTTCTTTGTGACCAGGTCATATTCCATGGGTGCTGGCGTGATAAAGTGCGAGGATCTGCACATCTCGGTACGCTTTGGAAATGAAGGGCCTGCTGTGATGCGAATGCTGTTTTGTAAATGAATACCAATGGCGTACGGTGGATGAACGCAATGTGGGATGGGTGTCGCAATGGATGGTTGCAGTTTCGTCAACGTGATATGTGGCATCGGGTGCTGTGGGTTACACGCGGCCCCCGGCAAAAGGAGAAGAATCCCCTGGTGATATGGGCACTATTTGAAGCCGAGTTGCTACGCCTAATGCACGGATTTGAGGTGTACGACAGTTTCCTGGAGAGAACTTACAAACTTAAAGTATTCTTGGGAATGGTGCACGCGGATTCGGTGATGCGGATCACAATGGGGCGGTTTATGGGAGTTGGTAGCTACCGGGCTGATGCCTACAGTCTGTTCGAAGGGACGAGCGGTCCCGGCGGGAACCGAAGGGAATGTATTTCAAGGGGTATGCCAAGCCGGTGAAGCTAACAATGACAACCGTGCAGGGGAAATCCGAGGTGTATGCGGACGAAGAGCTCCTCATGCTTTCTAAAGACGGGCATGCTGGGTTGGTATCTAGAACCGAGGGAGGGGAAGCCCCGAAAATGACTGGACGGCATGGGCGCGGTGCGCTCGAGTTGATCCCGTACTTCGATCCCATGCTTCAATACGCAGTCCCCTTCGGGCACTGCGTGTTCAACGGGCTTGGGAAGAGATTCTGGAAGCTATTATTGGGCAAAGTGCCAGGGGTACCCGACGCGACCTTCAGTTTGCCCAAGACGATTCTGGACGAAATGCAAGCCCGGGCGAAGCTCGTGAAGCCTCCACACGACGTCATCCGCAAGTACAACGACATTGTGCAATATTTCGGTGAGTTAAGTAGGCTTGTCAGGGATGTGCGCTACGCACATCGCAAACCTGCATTAGTTGACGTTGCCATGAGTGCCACGCCTCGGAGACCTGTAGTGTGTATAATGGGACATACTACATCGCCCAGTTGGATGGTTGGTTGTGTGATGTACACAATGGAGGACGTCCTGAACTGGATCATCTACTACAGCCCTCTGGTGATTGGTGATCAACTCGCCAAGTGGAATATGGTGATGGAGGACGCTTGGCAGCAGCTGCGCAGAGCTGTGCTTCACTATGTGCGAGCTTCGGGAACTCACGCGGGGTGGAGTACTGCTGAGGTGGAAGGAGCTAGAGCGGCAGCACGCGATCACCTCCGAGCGCATGCAAACATCATGGAAAACACAGGTATATTGAAACTGCTCACATACAACATGAGGCTGGCAGTGGTGTATCTGTTTCGGCAAGAACACTATTTGGGCGAGGTCGGTGCAGCCATGGAGTTGTGGGTGGAGCGTGCCATTCAGCGTCTGAAGGGAGTGGTTAAGGGTTCCCATGTAAAAAAACATCCAGTGGAGGCTATCGTGAACGCTATTTGTGACGAAGATGCCCTACAGGACTACCGCTTCAGAAACCCAAATATGCGCAGCATGGATGTCTTGGCGGAGAAGTTGTTTCCCAAACCCACCGTCAGAGCTGCCACGGATCCAGCGGCAAAATTGGTCGAGGCGCCCTGTTATTTTCTGGGCACAGGGAGGAAACTATTGTCCACTACTCTCCCATGCAACCTGCGGCTGCAACTTGATCGCCTGTTGGCAAGTTGTGCGCAGGCATCGCCTGGGGAATGTGACATCACGGTGTACCTCAGGATGTCCCTCAACACGGAAGTGGTGCATTCTTCCCAGTACATGCGAGCCACCAAGCGAATCTCTTACCACGTCTCCCTCACTGGTACCGTTAGTGGTTTTGGCGAGCTAGGTCTACCACCAGGCTACCCTTACGCACAAATCCTCGCGTATTACCTTGTGACAAACTCTGCAACACAGCAGGTGGTGTGTCGCCTGGCACGGGTCGTTGCGTACAGAGAGATCCAGGACGAGTACCGTACAAAGCAAGGGGTAACAGTGGTGGACAAGAAGGATTGTGTAGAGCTCATCGTACCATGTGCCGCCATCCTCTCCAAGGCCATGTTTCAAGATCTCCCTGGCAGTACACACTACCACGTCATGCACCTATTTCATCAAGTACGCACGGGCTGTTACTAATGAGACCCCCCGATTCACTTTACCAAGCGCGGCACGCGTGTCGTGCATCGGCTTCCAGCATCGCCTGACCCAGCTAGAGAGCATTGATTGGCTGAACCATGGCTGAACTGCTGAACAATAGCCTTATACTTGTATGCGGCGTGGACCTGTGTAGGACTTTCTCATACTGTATTTATGGACCAATGGCTTCCCTAAACATCTAGCCAATTGTAATACACTGTGCCTAGGGATTCCCCAACATTGGACCAATAAAATAGCAGCATATTAGGTTTCCCTACACATCTAGCCAATAGAAAAGCATAGTGCCTACGGTTTCCTAAACAATGGACCAATAACATAGCAGCATATTAGGTTTTCCTAAACATCTAGCCAATAGAAAAGCACAGTGCATAGGGTTTCCTAAACATTGGGCCAATAACATAGCTGCATATTAGGTTTCCCTACACATCTAGCCAATAGCAAAGCACAGTGCATAGGGTTTCCTAAACATTGGACCAATAACATAGCTGCATATTAGGTTTTCGTTAACTTCTAGCCAATAGCAAAGCACAATACCTAGGGTTTCCTAAACATCGGGCCAATAAAATAGCAGCATATTAGGTTTTCCTAAATATCTAGCCAATAGCAAAGCACGATGCCTAGGGTTTCCTAAACATTGGACCAATAACATAGCTGCGTATTTAAATGTGACATCGGTTTATATTGTGTCATGTTCCTAACTTTTGAATTATACCAAGTTTATATATACCCTCGTCCAATCACTAATTACCCAACTTTAGGAGAACCCAATGTTAACATACAGTACGAGTTTATACTTAAGTATGTGTTCATATGACATGTTTAGGAGATTTTTAGGAGATTTTTAGGAGATTCTTAGGAATATTTAGGTATACTTAGGAGATTAGTTGTTCAAGTGAGGGGAGCTCCAGTAGCCTACCGCCTACGCCTCCCTCCCCACTGGCGGATACACGACGTGTTTGCTCAACATCGCCTCAAACCGTACACCAGCGGTCAAGATGCTTTCGCCGCACGCGATCACCTAGCAGTACCTGAAGAGGTGGTAGTGGACGGTCAGAAGGAAGCACACGTTGAGCGTATTCTTGCACGTCGGGTGCGGTCTGTTCGAGGAAAAGAGGTGGAAGAGTGGAAGGTTCGCTGGACTGGCTACTCCAAAGCTCACGACCAATGGAGGACGCGTGACAAACTTGAACGCGGAGGCCCACTTCAACAGCTTCGTGAATTCGAGCAAGCGAGACTGCACATGGAAGCACAAGTTCGCGACGAAGCCACTCGGCGACGCGAGCAACGCGTGGCCGTCACTCCGCTCAAGCCGGAATGACACTGGCCCACCTCATCACTAATCCCTGCGATGAACTGGACCAGCTCGAACAGATGGAATATGATACCCCTCTGCCGTGGGAACGTCAAGAGCGCGTGGAAGATGGGTCGTTGGCACTGGTGACAGAGCTGCTGGCGATACAGACGAAAGCAACCCGCACGCCCAGGATTCTCGTACTTTTCAGCGGTACTGGCTCAGTAGAGAGAGAATTCCTAAATTGCTTTCCCTCCGCTTCAGTGGTGACCCTTGACTCCGGACATATCTGGCAACCCACTCATGTGTGTGACATCCTACAATGGGACTACAAACAATACCCGCCTGGATTCTTCGATGTCGTTTGGGCAAGTCCCCCCTGTAGGCAGTACAGTCAAGCGCGCACCACTGGTGGACCCCCTGACCTTCCCCAGGCTGACAAAATCGTACGACGAGCATTGCAGATCATTGACTACTTGGAGCCGAAACATTGGTTCATGGAAAACCCCAGAGGTCGCTTCCCTAACGCGCTACGGCTTCGTCCTATGATGCGCCAGCTCCCTCCTCCGCTGGTGTGTACCTACTGCATGTACGGTACGCGCAGTACATGAAGCCCACCTGCATATGGACGAACTCAGCGCCACCCACGCCCCTGCTACGCTGTACTGCTTCAACACCGTGTGCGTGCAGATGGGCAACCGGTGCTCATCCAGAGACTGCTCAGCTTGGACCTCACCCGCAGCAGACTGGAGCGGGCCGATCCGCGAGTGTATATCCCGTGCCAGCACTTCTGCCGCGACAACTTTTCCGACATTTACGCCTCCGCAAGACTGAAGACCCGCTTTAGATTCCAAGTGGCACCCTTCTTCGTGAAAGTGGTGCCCTGGTAGCGGCAGGCAAACTGTGCTCGAAGAGGGACCAGAGAACCTAAGAACTGGAAACAGAAAGGAACCAGAAAACCTAAGAACTGGAACTTAGATGGGTACCTTAGCGGAGTGATCCCAGGAGGTAGACCACTCCTAAGGGGGGGAGAGTTGTGCCCGGAGGCACAACGTGAGCCGATATGCCTATGCGTCTGTATGTGTGTCATCGGGGGTAATCTGGGATTGGCACGATGACAGTGAAATTGGGCTTGAAATCACGATGAGAATGAATACCAGATGTCCGGGGTATGACACTATGACACGATGACAGTATGACAGTATGACAGTATGACAGTATGACACTATAGTAGTATGACAGTACTGTGGGGGTGTCATCGTGGCACTCGGTCAGACCCTCGAAGAATGGTCGGATTCGCATCGGGGTTGAAAAGACAATGAAATCGAATATCAGATATCAAGGTTATGACAGTATGACGCTATGACAGTATGACAGTATGACAGTACAGTAGTATGACAGTACTGTGGGGCAGTCATCGTGTCAGTCTGTCGGCATAACATCTGAATCGAGAATGACGAATCGGAATTAGAATTGAGATCGGATCGGGAATTGAACGTTGAGCCGAAGTGTGACATCGGCTGTCGAGTGGTTGACCCTGCAACCTGAGTGACGAGTGAATAAGTGGAGCACCTGAGAAGTGTTTAGCCTTCAGAACTCGGAACCGAATTATCGTTTGTACCTCAATCTGGCCCTGATCCAGTATATTATAAAAATCCGAATTGTGTACCTTTGCACGTTCAATCAAAAACATATCTCCGAGCATCTGTCGTAGTGCCCACGGGCACAGTCACCAAGGACGCGCTCCACTGGGAGTGGTAGATCCCAGCAAGTTGAAGGAACGTAAGTCCAACATCACCAAGACCAAAGATCCTGACTCAGTCCTCGCGTACAGTGGGGCTCTCACCTGGTTGGACTCCCCCCAACTCTGGCTGGATGCACTACACACCTTGCAGCTGGCCGAAACCGGGTACGAGGAAGCCACTCTGGCAGTTCAGACGCGCTCTGGCAAATTGACAGCTTCCTCGCCTCCTTCTCTCAGGAAGACCCCTGATGATACTTCAACGACGCCGAAGTGCAGCGAGGCCTCAACCAGACTCCTGGAGCCCAGCGACCGATAGGACTGGAAGTTCCGTGCGGACATGTTCGATTTCTTGAGTCAAGAATATGGACCTTTCGAGGTGGACGCCTGTTGCGACTTGGGAGGAAAGAATCGTCAAGTTAATCGCTACTGGACGGACTGCTTGAAGGAAAACTGGCGAGGGTTGAACGTCTGGTGCAATCCTCCCTTCTCCTCCAACCATTTGACCATTGAGGCCGTACTGAGGAGATATGTGGAAGAATGGCGTCTGGACCCTGAGAATACTTCAGCTCTCTTTGTCCTTCCGGATTTTCAGTCTCGCATGCCCCAGTGGCGGCAGTTGTTCAGATCTGCTGGAATGAGAGTGGAGTATATTATACCCACACATGACGCTCAAGGAGAACCTGTGCAGATGTTCGCTGCTTCGGATGGAGCCCTTCTGGATCTTCCTTGGCCTCCGCTAGTGGTGTACGCCCCGCCAGCTCGACAGCGTGTCAAGCGGGAAAGGAGGACGAGTTCACCTCCTCCTATCGTGCGTACTGGAGAGGCGGCCAGCGTTCGAGACCTGCATCAGCAGATATCAGGAGGCCAGTTTCTCAAAGCTCTGCAAGCGGAATATGGGCGACCTGGTCCACTACTGTACAGACTTTGAGGAAGGAAATCCAAGAAGCTCCGCATCAACGCACTCGTGACTTCTGCGTGGTGGGAGATGTTTTGTGGAGGGTGAGCGCTGGACGCTATCAGTTGGTACTGGGAGAAGATTCACCGCTTCGCGAGGTAGTGCTGCAAGAAGCGCATGCATCTGTTTCAGCTGGACACGCGGGCAGGGACAAAACTCTGGAACGAGTACTGCGACGCTTCTGGTGGAAAGGAGCGGCGGAAGATGTGGGACGCTGGGTTTCATCTTGCGCTATCTGTCAAGCGGTGCGACCGAGAAATTCCTACCCGGATGGATTGCTGAACCCCCACACTATTCCTACGCGACTATGGCAAGTGGTCAGCGTGGACTTTGTCACCGGACTCCCAGTCACGGCGCGGAATCACGATGCCTTTGCTACTTTCACTTGTAAGCTCAGCAAAATGGTTCACATTATCCCCTTGAACTTCCAGGACAGCTCCGCTGAGGTTATAGCTCGAATCTACTTCGACCAC
>LGRX02021480.1:7635-118685 GCA_001247695.2 Cymbomonas tetramitiformis
AGGCGGAGGTAGCACTTTTGTGATTAAGGGCCTGAATGTGCAGGGCGGAGGTAGCCCTTTTGTGATTAAGGGCATGAATGTTCAAGGCTTGCTGTTTCGAAGAGATCAAATGAGCAGGTTGGCGTACGGCGAGACGGAGATCAGGGACGGATGATGATGACAGAAGATGTTGTGTATGGCCGCAGGAATTTGGCGGGTGACGCGTGAGGCATTCACTGAACGTGATAGGCGTGAGCGCGTGTGGCTGGCAGTGTCCCGAGCATTTGGCAACGTTCGCCTTAAGGTTTGTAGCGGTGCAACCATATCTCTTGAGGACAAGAGGATAAGGGGCAGCCCTTCCACTGTTTTGCATACCCCTTGTCTGTAAAGGGAGTTGAGGCAGCCTTGTGGCTTCTGGCAAACTGTGGAGATGCTGTTAATGTGGCGCGAACAATTATTGTAGAGGCTCTCTGTGCCTGAAGCGCAAGCAGCTTAGTGTGAGGGATCTCCACGCATGTGACAGAAACAGCAACATGTGGAGGACGCCCATGCATGTGAAACTTTTGGCTGAGTATGCAAGCCTGTCTTACGTGTAATAAGCTAATGGCTAAGCCTTGAGCTATAGAAAAATCTAAAAGCTAGTGGCTCTTTGGCGTGACATGAAGGGAAGGTGTTGGCACAGGATCCAAACCCCCTAGTGATCAACACACCTGAGGTTGGATACCCCCTCCACCTTAACCCCTGGGCTATGTGTTGTTTGCAGTCCTTTTGTTGGGCTGAAGAAACGGGATAAATAGTGTTATTGCTAGGGTGAGCAAGGTACACCAAACACACATGAAAGAAAGCAATTTCTTTACAAATTAAACGTTACTCTAGAGCGGAGTTCATTCTAGTTCCTTAGGTGGTGATCTGTCAGACTTGACAGGCAAAGGGGTCCCAGGGGGTCAGAACCACCCCCCTAAGCCTAGGGGGCTGTGGTCCTAAAGTCCTGGGTACCCCTCCCCCCCTTCCTTTCTCCCAGGTTGTGGTCGGGTGGGTTAACAAATCTGAGACACTAGTCAGGTTGAAAAGTTCACTCTGTGGTCTCCACTAGTTTTGCAAGGTGTCAGAATGGTTGCAGCTCATCAAAGAGTGAGCTGCACCTTCCCAGGAGAACTGCTTCTAAGAGTTCTGGGATGGTGGCTGTCCAATAGCCATCCAGCAGAATCAGAATCCATGAAATGGATTCACCTATCTATTCCCCCGAGTGGTAGGAAAGGAGTGCGGTCCCTTTGATGGACTATGCTACGTGGCCACAACTTAGCCAAGTTGTGTGAGCCGGCCCACATTTCGAATGTGGGCCGGGTTCCAGTCATCACATCTAACAATTTGTGACTCCTCACAGTCAGCTCTCCCTTGGGTGGCTGTCACCGCTGTTGATCAAGTGGTCCCACTCCAAGTGCAATTCACATCTGCATCGTCCACGCTGCCCATCCCAACCTCTCAGACGGGTGACGGGTGCGCTGCCCATCCCAACCTCTCAGACGGGTGACGGGTGCGCTGCCCATCCCAACCTCTCAGACGGGTGACGGGTGCTGTGTGCACTGCCTGAGCGCTTTGCAGATTCGCGTGGAGCCAGTGGGCGAAGATGACCTGTTTATGGTGATGTGCTGCGATGGTATATGGGACGTAATGTCCGACCAGGTAGGGATGCCGGTTCTACGGCTTTCATTGCAGCCCGCACGAGACCTGCCTCCATCTGTGAGCCAAGCCAGACCCCTGCAGTCTTCCAAGGCTCTTCCACTATTAGAACCACAAGATTACTCCGAGTGTGAAATTGATGGATTATCTGCTATGCTTCCTAATTCCTAATGAAGTGGCGGTGGCACTTCCGGGCTTTCCACTAACTCCCCAACCTCGAGCGGCCGCGCGCCCTCCAACCAGAAGGTCATTGATCTGACGGCGGCCGCGCGCCCTCCAACCAGGAGGTCATTGATCTGACGGCGGCCGCGCGCCCTCCAACCAGGAGGTCATTGATCTGGCAGGGGAGCACTGGGGAGACCCCAATGAAGCGGCGGCAGCCGTCGTCCGCACGGCCCTGCAGAAGGGAAGCCAGGATAATCTCACGGCACAGGTCATACAATACGCCTGGCAGGTGCGTCATACAATACGCCTGGCAGGTGCGGAAATGTCAGCCAGAGTGTGGGCCGTAACATGTCGATACTTGACAAGGCGCTGTGTATGTATAGGACATAGGCGTTGATGATGATTGGGGAGTTATGAGGGCCGGTATTTGCATGATATTGCGGCTTGGATGATGATTTGGTGGGGAGTTATGAGGGCCGGTACATGCGGTGGAGTGTGGTGCGGATGATGATTTGGTGGGAGTTATAAGGGCCGGTATTTGTAGGTGGGTGTGGTGCGGATGATGATTTGGTGGGGAGTTATTAGGGCCGGTATTTGTACGGTGGAGTGTGGTGCGGATGATGATTTGGTGCGGATGATGATTTGGTGAGGGTTTGTAAGCATGGTGATTGGTGAGGGGGTTGTGAGGATGCAGTCGGATCATGCTAAGGACATGATAGCCAAGTGGCTAGAGACAGAGGCGCAACGGAAGAAGGTGTATCTTCCCCCCGGCCAGCAGCAACTTCTCGTCTTATTTTGGTGGTGCAGCTTGTATCAAGCAGTGAAATGCCCCCTGCAAACAATACCTGGCTGCTGTCAAATGGGCTCGTCCACAAAGGTCTTCAGCATTTGCAACAGCAGCACATCAGGGGAGCCAGAGACGTGATTCATGTATTTTTGTATCATTGCATTAATATCACATCCGTGTGGCCATTTTAATCTGGGCTTGGTGCAAGAGCATGGTTGAATCCCCTTGCCATCTGCTTGCTTGCATAGTTACATGCTATACAGCGCACTTGTACTGTTGCAGGAGGGTCAACAAAAAAGTCGTTCAATGGCTCAATTATGTTTTCATATTGTTTCATATCTGCTCATGCGAAATCAAGCATATGACAAGATTCTTTATGCGCACGCCTTTGACAGGGGGGAAGGCATTTCATAAAAATCCGCGTTCCTCGGGTGTTTTCACATCACACGCACCCTGCAGGAGACACTCGGCTCGGCAGTAACTCATTATTTAAGGCTGTGCTATTATCCATGGGCCCATCTCTCTGTGTGCACATCCTTGAGCCAGTTTCTTTGACCACGAGTATCCTGGCCACCAGACTGCTTCAAGAGAGTCCTTCGCCCACTGTAGCCATCCGCCAAGAGCAGTGTACATTCACCCTTCGAGCTGTTTGAGCTGTTCGACCCACCTCCCAAACGCCAAACGCCTCCACCTCCGTTGAGAACTATCACCGCCAACCCTGACTGCTGCAAGGCCGTGCAAGACAGAGTCAAAGTACTACGGGCGAATAAGCCAGCCCAGACACCTGCACCTGGTACCTTCAGACATGGACTTGACGTTACTCTTCAGGAGAGGGATTAAGGAGCAGCAGGTGCTCGGGTTGCAGGTGCCAGAGGGTGATGCCTAGTTGCCGTAGGAGGGTAGCCAGTGAATAACCAGGCCATGTGTGGCGCCTCCACTCGTTCTCTGATATTACCCGAGATGCAGGGGCCCCGTGTGTCAGCGATACTCTGCACACCGCTGGTGGATCATCATATCATGTATTGATTATTCGCCTATGGCCTGTGAGTGCCCAGCAGACGCAGGAGCATACAATATGATGGGTTGTGCGAGGGAGACTTCTTCTTGCAGAGCGAGTCAAAAGTCGTGTCACCGTACAATCCGTACCGCTGAGTCATCGACGTCTTCAGTGACGTAGGGTGTGGTGGAAGTGGGTTTGCCTTGTGGACGTGCGGAAGACTTTCTGACACGTCAGCTCCTTGTCACCTTGGAGGTTACCAGTCGTCGCAGCAGACTCCCCCTTGGCCTCATTCTTGTTGTTGAGTTGGCTCATCTGCTCCACCATTGCCAGCATCAGCTGCTGCTGTTGGTCCAAACGTGGCCGGTGTTGAGCCAACATCTGCGAGTTCTGTTCGGTGAACTTCGAGGCTGCTGGCTCGCTGTCTGCCAGATCCTCTGATTCAGCTTCGGCATCTGCCGGCTTCTTCCCCTTGGAATCACCCAGCTACTGCTTCGTAAATATGCTCGGGTCTAGGGAACCCATGACGAGTGCTTCACAGGGCTCCCACACTCTACCGCATTCTATTGCCAGAATTCTGTGTGCTGACGTGCAAAAGAACAGAGTTGAATCTCGAGTCTGAATGTTTTTGAAATCCTACTTTAAACACGTTTGTCGGGATGTCATCTACTCTCGCATGGTTCAAACTGACACTGTCATTGTCCAGTGACTCCAGGCTGAAGCTTTGAAACCACTAAAACTCCATAGGCTCTGATTTAAACATACGCGACCTCCTGGACCCCACATGTTACCTGGCATTATCTTAGACTCCCGTCGTTGCACATGGGACTCATCTTGCTAAAGTCTTCTTGCACTCAACATCTGAGCTGTAAAAGCTGGGCCCCAGTTGCCAAGCTTCGAATGGAAGCTATCATCACACACATCGCACGGCTGTCACGGACCCATATCAACACTCACACTCCCTCCCGCCGCTGCTTCCTTCACGCATCATCAAGGGCTCCTCATCCTCGTCTAAGCTGTCTGCAAGATGTTGTGGAGGGTATTTAGGCTCTCAATCAGTGCTCACTGTTCGTCGTAGGTAGGCCACGTGAGGAAGTCCGTGTCACGAGCTGCGTCATCCTTCAGCCCATTTGAGCCAAGCCCCCCTCCTCTCACACCGACCAGCTGCACGTATATCCACTCATTAGTCGCCACGATCAACCGCATGGTCAACATATACTTCAGTATATCATCAACTCCACCCGAGGCATTATGATCATGATGCCATGCACGGGTGATCTATGTTGCCTTTTAAAGACTGTGCTAGATTATGGTCATGCTTTAAAGCACTTTCAATTGTTGATGATGGCCTAACTCCACGTGTGTTTCTGGAATTGGGTGTATGCATGTCAAGCAGGAAGTCGAAGAGCTAGAGGAGGATATCGATATGTTTTCTTGATTTGCATTTCGACCAAGACGGGATAATTTCAGATGTTTTTGTGAGATGCAACTTCGAAGTAGAACTGAGTAGAAGCTCCTCATGATGGTCCACAGAAGTAGCCTCTCTCGTGATGAGCATGCTTCAGTCATTTGGCCATGGCGATGCCGGAGCTTTCTCCTTGGCCGTGAAAGCGAATGTGTGCAGGATTGTAGCATTGCTGTCTAGCCAATGGTGGTGCGCTTTTTTGTTTCTTCGATCAAGTGTCTTTGAATCTTTGGCCGTTTTGTTGTGTATGTGGCGGTTAGCGCAGTGATGTAACAAAATGTTGGGAGAGTTGATTTGGCCGTTGTGCCATATCAGTTCGTGATGGGTAGCTATAAAAATCATATGTATCCTTTGTTGTGATCCACCATATGTACCTTAATTGCATTCATCCACGATAAACCAGCCCCTAGTGTGTTTCATATAACCTGGCGCATCTAAATCATTTGCAAGCGGAATCTTGCATGAAAAGTGGATGAAGCACCCATGGCTAGACCGAGCGAAGTCAAAACTTGTCAGATTTTGCTAGATGTGGCAATTGTGTTGTAAGACAGCTATGGACCAAGGAAGCCTGCTTTGGGATTGGTGTTGAGCTGCCGGAAATATGCTGTTTGAAATCGCACATGTGTCTGGGGAGGTGTATTGTACGTCCTATTAAATTGGAATGTATTTCAGTTCACAAAATGCATATCAATTTGTGAGAATAGATACCAATATTACTTGGTGGCACGTCTACCTTCGTACAGCAGCGTGACCCGATGCTGGGCCACCTCCAGGCGGCACCCAGCGCGCACCATAAGTTTTTTTCACTATGCGCGCCCTCCGAAGCAAGTCCTCTGCCAGCGTATACTCCTCCTCTGCTTCAAAGTCCAGGTTGGGCTGCGCGCGGAGGTTAGGCGGCACTGTTGCCTCCTGCCTGCGCGAATAAGAGCGTAAAAGGTGCCACTCCCGTGGACTCCTACTTGGCACCAACGACCAGAGCAACTCGTCCCACTCATAGACCGGCCCCTTCTCGAGCGCCAGCTTCTTGAAGCAAAACTTGATGGTCCTCACCACTCTCTCTGTGAGTTCATTGCCCTCTGGAGAGTCTGGTGAGGTGGCCCTGCGATCAATAAGGCACTGACGGCAGAGGTCTTCAAATGCTCCCTCGAACTCTGTGCCCCCGTCCACCAGGCACTCTACAGGTGCCTCAAACACTGCCAACACATGGTTGCGAAACGCGCTGGCGATTGTAGCCGCCTCCTTGTTGGGAATCGAAACGCACACGATGAAACACGTGTAGTGCTCGGTCATGATGAGCACCATACAGTTCCCAGATTATTTTGGTGACCCTCTTGGTAGGCCATGCCAGGTCCAGAGAACACTTGTACATGAAAGACTTGATCTCCAACGGGGTAAGCATGGCCTCCTCCCTGGCGTAGTGAGTCTTCACCCTCTGGCAAGGCTCACATTGCGTGACTACAGCACGGACAGCATTCTTCAAGCCAACCCAAAAATGGCGGTGCCAGAGCAGGTTCATAGTGCGCCTAATTCCCCAGTGACCAGTCTTGGCATGATACTCGCGCACCAGCTCTAGACCGGTCACCAGGCTTAGGGACACTGAGCTCTTTGTCACCATATGTGATCGTGTATATCTCGTCCGTGGCCTCGTCCCACCTATGCCGGTCGGTTCGCCCTATGAAGCGCTTGCCCCTATCGCCTGACCAGATGGTCCCGCTCCGCTGCAACGTTGCTGACCGCTATGCTCAGATGAGGGCCTCGAGCAATGGCACCAGCTCCACCGCATGGTCATGTAGTCTTCGACGGTGTTGGCGGCGGCCTTCTCACGGCGTGCGTTTTCAAAGCGTGCGCTGCGAGCTCCTGGGTCTTGCGGGCTGATAGCATCTGCCTGCCCTCGCCTAGATGTAGATACTCCTGGGCAGCGAAATGACATGTGAAGATACTCCCCGGGCCTCCTTATACGTCGGTGATTGGATACACTTCATTGACCTTGCAGGTCATATCAGCCAGCGTTAGTCGTGGTGCCTTCAGTGTGCCGGCAATCACGCCGCCGTACTTTTTATGCAGACGCTTCCTGAGCTCCATGAGATCCACGTCCTCAATGTATTTGAGGACCTGGTACTCCCAGCGCTCATTGTTCTCGTAGTAGAAGGGCATCTGCAATTCGGCCACCATGTTCTCGTGACACGTGACTTCGGTGTGCTCGACAGCCGCCTCCACCAGTTTTAGGTGTGCTGCGACTGCGTCGGTCTGCACGCAGAACTCATGCTTTTGCATATCCCACATCAGGGTACCCGTGATAGTGTCAGATGGGTACGTCTGCAACTGGTTCACGCAGGGAGTCTTGTACTCTCGCCAATGTGTCGCGACCCGCAAGTCGGTGACAGTTGACGGTCACAGTTGGGGACTTCGACCCGATAGTCATCCCGAAAGACTGACACTCGGACTGGCTCGCGAGGTCCAGGTGTTTGTACAGAATCCAGTGCACGTGACCCACTTCTGGTCCACCGCAGTGAGATTGTGACAGGAGACCAAGTGAGAAACACCACTATGAACCGCTTGCAAGTTGTGATCACTTCCAATGGAGCAGCGATGTGGAGTAACGAGCCTCCGTTCACTCCAGAACCTCTGACAACAATGTATGGTGCTCCTGAATTACAGTTTCAAGGATCTTGGCAGTACATGATTGTCAAGCCCGATGGAAGTCTAGTTCGCTGGGAGCGTATGAGAGGTGTTGGATGGTTCCTCGATGACGCCACGAAGGGGAAAGAGTTTGTCGCGCCCTTCGACTATGCTGGTTATGACAATCTGAATTATCATGGGATTCCCTTCTATGGACGCAAGTATGATTGCGTGCTCCCTGGACAAAGGCGGGCAGCAGGTCGCAGTGATAGTGACGACCCGGATGGTCGCGACAACCGTGGAGATCGTAAGAAGACTGCTGTTGGAACGACCTCTTCCCGGGAGCTCACTGAACTCAGTGATAACGATGTCACTGGTGGGTATACTGACGTGGATGATGAAGAGTGTGCTGGGGCACTAGACTAATATACTCAGAAGCTGTTTTTGTTTGAACATGTAAAGGTACAATATTCTTTTTGCATTATATCACTGGAACAGGGCCAGATTAGTTAGGTGTTAACGTTCGTTACGATCTGAGTTCTGAAGGCCGTACACTTCTCAAGTGCTCCATTTAACTCCGTAACACGGCAACCTGGTCAACCGACTAGGCCACCCGACATCATGTCACGATGCACCAATCAATTCTGACCCAATCATATTCCCGATCTGATACGATGTAACACCTTAAATTCGGATGTCTCGTAGACAGGCAGACCCGATGACGGTCATACCATACTGGCATACTACAGTACTGCCATACTGTCATACTGTCATACTATCATCCCCCAGACATCTGATACTCATTCTCACCGTAATCTTAAGCCCGACTTCACTGTCACCTCGTCAACCCCTGATTGCTCTTGGTGACACATATCGGCTCAAGTATACTGGCTTACGCCGTGCCTCCGGGCACAACTCTCCCCCCCTTAGGAGTGATCTACCTCCTGGGATTACTCCGCCAAGGTACCTATCTAAGTTCCAGTTCTTAGGTTTCCTGGTTCCTTTATATCTTGTCGTTTGCCTCCGCTACCAGGGTGCCACTTTGTTACAGCGGGCGCCACTTGGGATCTAAAGCGGGTCTTCAGTTTCGCGAAGGCGTAGATGTTGAAAAAGTTGTAGCAGAAGTGTTGGTACAGGGTATATCGAGGAAGATTGCTTCGCTCCAATTTGCTCGGGATGGGGCCCAAGCTGTGCGGTTTCAGGGTGGCAGCCCGTTGCCTATCTGCACGCGCACGGGGTTAGGTTAGTGCAGCGTAACAGGGGTGTGGGTGGCGTCGAATTTGTCCATATGCACGTGGGCTTCATATACGGCTTACCATACATACAGTATGTACATGCCAGTGGAAGGGGGAGTTGACGCATCACTGGGCGATATCGTAGCGCATTGGGGTAAGGCCCTCTGGGACTTTCAATGAACCAATGATCTGGTTGCAGGAAGTGAATGATTTTCAGCGCTCGGCGTACAATCTTATCGGCCTGCAGGAGGTCGGGTGGTCCTCCAGTAGTGCGCGCCTGACTGTACTGGGTACAAGGGGGACTGGTCCAGATGACATCAAAGTACCCTGGAGTATATTGCTGATAGTCCCACTCCAGGACGTTCGTAACGTGTGTAGGGTACCATGTGAGCTCAAAATCAAGGGTCACCACTGACGCAGTGGGGAAAAAGTTCGGGAACTCCCTTTCTACTGAACCAGTACCGCTGAAAAGTACCAGAATGCGGGGTCTTGTTGTTGGCTTTATATGTGCTGCCGACAGCTCTGTCACCAGTGCCAATGTCCCATCTTCCGCAACTTCTTCACGTTCCCAGGGGAGGGGAGTATCCTGTTCCAGCTGTTCGAGTTGCTCCAATTCATCACCAGGGTTGGTGATGGGATGAGCCAGAGTCACTCCAGTTTGAGCAGAATGACGATTGCGCTGCGCCCGCCGTCGAGTTGCCTCATCACGGACCTGAGCTTCTATGCGTAGTCTGGCGTCCTCAAAGTCTCGGAGCTGCTGAAGAGGGGCTCCTCGTTCCAGTTTATCACAGGTTCTCCACTGGTCATGTGCCTTAGAGTAACCAGGCCAGCGTACTTTCCACTCTGCCACTTCTTTCCCTCGTACTGAGCGTACTTTACGAGCAAGGATGCGTTCCACGTGTGCCTCCTTCTGGCCGTCAACTACAACCACCTCGGGTATTGCTGGGTGATCACGCGCAGCGAAGGTATCTTTGCCGCTGTTGTAGGGCTTAAGACGGTGTTGAGCGAACACATCGTGTATGAATCCGCCAGTAAGGGGGAAGATGGAGACGGTAAGCTACCGGAGTTCCCCTGTCTGCTTCCGGCATGGCCATCTGCATATCGCTGAAGAAGCGCTCCACCACCGGGACTGGTCCATGCCAGCGTTTGGTCAGTTTCCTGCAAATGGAGCGGTCCATCATCTTTTCAGTAAGATTCTTCGCCTCCACCCAGACCAAGTCCTCGATAGCATACTCTCGCTGCCCGTGTCTGCGGTCGAACTGCTCACGCTGTCGCTGCTGATCCAACTCCAACCGCTGCCTGGCGTCCCGCAACTGCGACGAAAATTTCGCAGCCACTTCATGGGCGGTGCCTGCTCCCCCTTTCCGTCGACCAGCGATGGATTGAGCAGCCTCCAGAAACATATCCAGTAGCGACAGCGGCGAGAACCCAAAGACTAACTCGAACGGCGTGAAGCCTGTAGACTCACATCGTGAGTCATTAATCGCAAACTCAACATTAGTCGCATACAAGTCCCAGTCCTCAACGTTGGCGTCTACAAAAGACCTGAGCATGTCCTCTATCACTCTGTTGGTGTGCTCAGCCTGTCCGTCTGACCGCGGGTTGTATGGTGTTGTCCTGGCAACCTTTACACCCATTAAGCGCATCAACTCCTGCCAGAAGGCGTCTTAAAATCGTGGGTCTCTGTCGGAGATGATCTTCATAGGGGCTCCATGGAGCCGCCAGACTGAATCAAAGTAGATCCTGGCCACAGTTGCAGCCGAGCTATCACCGAAGTTCATCGGCACAATGTGAACCATCTTGGATAACTTACATGTTCACGCCACGAAGGCATCATTGCCCCTCTCCGACACGGGAAGCCCGATGACGAATTCCACTGCAACATCTTGCCAAGGTCTAGTTGGAATGCTGTGCGGATTCAGCAATCCGTCTGGATAGGTTGCTCGAGGTCGAACTGCCTGGCAAACTGAGCAGGAGGCGACCCAGGAGCCAACGTCATCCGCAGCTCCCCGCCACCAAAATCGTCTGAGCACTCTTTCCAGGGGTTTGTCCCTGCCCGTGTGACCAGAGGAAAGTGATTCGTGTGCATGTCGGATCACCACTTCTCGCAGTGCGGAGTCTTCTCCTAGCACCAACTGGTACCTACCCGCTGTCGTGCGCCACAACACGTCGCCCACCAGCTTGAAGTCCTGCAGGGACTGGTGGGGGGCTGCTTTAACCTTATTTCTTAGGTTGCGAAGCGTCCTCTCGCGGACGTACTCTGACTTCAGGGCGCGCAGGAACTTGGTGTCCGAATGTTGAGAGGCGTCATCCCTGAACTTTGCCGCCTCCCCTACTCTCAGAACCTCTGTTGGCCGCCTTGGATGTCTGACACGGTCCGGCTGGGGCTTAGCTGGGGGTGCGTGAACCACCAGCACTGCCCAGAGTATATCGTGGGTTTGGTGGTCCATCTGGTGTCTCAAAGACCTGATTGGGCTCGCCCTTGTCGTCATGAGTGGGTATGACCTCGACTATCCGCATGCCTGCTAGTCTGAAAAGTCTGCGCCATGCAGGTAGCTTGGATTGCAGGTCCGGTAGGATGAATACCGCGGAGGTATGTTCTGGACTCAGCGTCAGGTGCACGGCAACTAAGATCCAGCTACAGGACAAGCATGCGTAGGTCGATGCGTGCTATGCTTTTCTGATCGAACAAGTGCTCAAAGAGTTGACGAAGCAGTCCAGCGGGCAGAGGGTATACGGCCGCGGAGACTCCAGCTCCTTGTTGGGATTGATTAATTCCTTGGGATGAGGTCCCAGTTGAGCAGTTTCTGGATAAGAACCCAGGGTCTGTTGGTAAAGACAAGGAGTATCCATCGTACAGTACATTAGGTTAACTGGGGGAGGCGACCGCGTCCAGATGCAGGTAGGCTTGCGGTATCCAGTGCCATACATGCAGTAGGAGCAATATAACGGAGCTGGCAAGCTTCGGACTACTGGTCGAAATCGCAGCGCGAAAGGAAACCTGCCCATAGAATTTTCCATAAACCAATGCTTGGGCTTGAGGTAGTCAAGGATTTGTAGTGTGCGGCATACACAGGCATCAGCCTGTCGTAGCTGTCGCATCCCAGTGGTCTTCGCTTAACTGTATTCAGTGCAGGGAGGTCTAGCCCAGATGCCAAAGTACCCAGGCGTGTAACGCTTAAAATCCCAAGTTTGCACCTTCTCAGCGTAAGTAGGTTGTCAGCGGAGATCTTGGTCCACTGTGACCACCAAGCTGCTCAGATAGCAGGAGAGGACACTCCTTTCTACACTTCCAGTGCCACTAAAGAGCACCAGCAGGCGCAACTCGCGAGGGGAGACCACAGTGTCCAGTAGAGCCAGATGCGTCACAAAGGCGTCAGACGAGGTGCGGCAGTACTGTTCCTGCCGCAAAAGTCAGAACTCCTACAACGAACAACCATTAAACCACTCGCAACCACAATCAAATTTGGAGAATATTTTTCCCCCACCTGTACGTTCACGTACCCCCCATATAATTCTTTTATTCTAATTAAAGAATGATCGGGTCCGTTCGCACGATAAAATTATTTTTACATACCGTTGGGTTTACTTTGCATTCAATAGTTAGGCAAATGCAGTCAAGCCCTCCGTGGCCACGCGGGACGCCACGTAGACTGAAACTGTTGGGCAGGATCGAAGATGTCGGATTTCGCCAAAAGTATAAAGTTTCATCGTTACCGTATCTCCTAATAGGATCGTCAATAATTCCAGGGGGTGGACTCATTTTTCCCCGATCGATTTTGCCGTATCTCCCATAGGTCATTCGTGTATTGTCGAGCGCTTCATAAATACAACCTTCCTTAACCGCCGGGGAACCACCAGGAACCGCCAGGGTTCGCCTTGGGGCCTTTGGGCCGACGGACGAGGGTCGAGGGCATCATTTTGCCCCGCGTTGACCAAAAAAATGACCAAAATTGACCAAGCCCAATCCCCCCTCATGTGAGATGAGACTTTCAGCCCCCCCCATAAGGTGGGGGGCAGTCACACTCTCTCTGATCACCCCTTGACCCGAGGTGCCACGTCAGCCTGCTTCCGCCAGTTCGTTCCGCCAGTGCGATAATAAAACCCCAAAGTTATTTTATTATCTCATCTTAGTCTGCAGTGCATCACGGTGTCACACCCTGTAAGTGCTTCCACCTGCCTAATATATATATCATATATTAGCCTTTCGTGACCCCCCAAAATAGATTTGGGGCAATCCATTCCACACTTTATCAATGCCCCCCGAGGGGTTTGGGGGGTTCATGCATTTGCTGAAATGCATAGGCAGGCCGCGACCGGGAGTCCCGGTGCGGGCCCCTATGACGATTCCTAGGTAGCCACACTGGACCGTGACTGATCCGTAAGCCCGTGCTGTGACACACCGAGTGTCACATGTAGTTAGACTCGAGACCGCTCCTCGGAATTCACGGCCGGGAATTTCAGATTCATGGCCGTGAATCCTGACTCCGTGACCGTTCCGGGTATATCTAGCTTAGGGTTTATTTCTTATGAGAGTTTATCCACACAGTTCGGGACCCTCTGATATCTAGCGAACTAGGATATTCCGGTAGGTCGTGGCCCCATCCACGCTTTATTCCACTTGCTAGTTTGGCCATGATTGGCTAAACGGCCGCTCGGAGAGGTGGTGCGCGTCTGCGCGTTTGGGCATTAGTGGAGATTATGAGATGAGCGGCTTGCGGTGAGCGACTTGGGCCGCAGCTATGGGGTGCCGGCTTGGATTGGGTTTCGTCGTCGCAATGTTCGATATTCGCGGTTCTCTGCTCGCTCTGATCCCGCCTGCTGCCGTGTTTTGGGCTGGTGACCTAGGCACCTTTGACTTCGACGACATCTTCCTTCGCCCCTCGCTAGCATGGCCCGACCGCTCGTTCCGTGTCCGTGGCGTCGCATTTTCTCCGCGGCCCTACCCAAACGTGCTGCAGCGTACCGCCTCCCCTCAGGCTTATCTGAGAATGGGTATGACAACGCGATCTAAGAAATCCCTCACGAGGGACAGCGATATAGACGCCTCCTTACGGCTCATCGACGAGGTGCGGAACACTCCGACAGCTGCTACGCCGGTGGTTCCCACTCCCAACCCTGCATCGAACGTGGACGCGGACGTTGCCGTCAGGCGTTATTTGCAGGAGCAGTCCAAGTTGGTGGACGAGATTTACAAGGCACGACTGCATCGGGCTTGGGCCAAGAGTATCCGTGAGGATATTCTTGGTGACAAGAAACATCATTTTCGCGGTACGGACGACTCTGGCCTCCTGTCCGACCTGGTGGTGCAGCTACGCACGGAGTTTCAGTCTGCTGGTTTGGAGCTGCGTTCCTTTGACCTCGACGACCCTCTGGTGCCCGTGGTCAGCAGAGTGAATGGACTGCTGTACGACGTTCTGGCTCTCGTGGTGGAGAAGCACAGCAACGCGTATGTCTGGCTGACTGGCACCGACTCCTCGACTGACCGAGATGGACGACGTGCTCTTGTCGACATCATCAAGGGCTCTGTACCGGTGGCGCTGCGGGAATCGCAGCAGGAGGAGCATGCGGCTTTACGTTATCCCGCAAACGTTGACCCGCAGCCGATTTTGGCTAAGGAGCAGCGTTTGGTGCGGGATAACAGGACTTCAGACTGGACTCCGACCGAGGCGACGCGGAAATTATCCCTCTACACCCGCCTCGACCCCGTGTTTTACGCGGCGGTAAAGGTCCGCTATCCCATGGCTGCCGACCTGTCCCACGTGTCCCTTGCTTCTCTTCGCTCCTTAGTGGTCGAGATTTATCAGTCTTGGGCGCAGACGGACGGGGGGAAGGCAGTTTCTGGTGCGGGGGGGGTCTCCGCACACCTCTCCAGCAGTGAGTACGATGCGCTGCTCCAAAAGATCACGGAGCTCAAGGAGCTCGTGCAGGGGCAGCACGGTGAGGCCGCTCCGGTGGTGCGGCAGCAGCGGGAGCGTGTTCAGCAGAGACAGCAGCAGCAGAAGGGGCAGCATCCGCGGGGGTTCCGTGTGGGGACCCACAAGGCTCCGCCGGTGGGATTCGACCGCGACGAGCAACGTGCAAAGCCTTTCTGCGGGAAATGCAAGAAAGCGGGAAAAGGTGAGCAGTATCACTTTTACCGCGACTGCCCGTTGGGTGGACGTCAGCACCCGCCCAACTCTGCAGCATCATTTTGTATCCCTATCGACGAGGAGGATGCGGAAGGGGTGCACGCGTTGGCGATGTGTGCGGTGTTCCAGCATGCTGCGGATGATGGCGCAGAGGCTTTCGCGCGTGCTGCGGCTGCGTATGGGCCGCCTGCGGTGCTTTCTGCGGGTGCGGTGGGCGGCATCGACGTGTCCGCCTACGGCTTCACCGTGGAGCAGCAGCCGAGTTCTGAGGGTGAGTCCATTCTCCAAAGGCTCGACGACCTTGCTGCGGAGGTTCACTCCGCAGCCAATTCGCAAGTGCACTACACCCATGCTTCCTTCCCGCCTCCTGCCGGCATTGGACAGGAGGCTTCGGCTCTGGTGTGTGGGCCCGCCGCAGCGGTAGCCGCACCGGAGGAGCAGGTTCCGGCAGGTGGTGCGGCGGCATCGGCATCCGCCGTGCCGGCCCCTGCTATGCCTGTCTCGCAGGGAGAGGATGTGAAACCCGCGCCACTGCAATCGGCGCGGGTGACCACCACAGCGGACGCGGACGGTGAGTTCGCGGGGTTCGTTCAGACCGTCAACCACGCCGCCGTCGGACAGGTTGACCTCACGGGTTACGACACGGACGATTACGAGGACCTCGCCGACGGCAGCTTCATCGTGAAGCCGCGGACTCCGGCCATTTCGGCTAATCATGCGTCGGAGTCCGCGACCCACGTGCCTCAGTCTGGTGGTGCATCCCGCACCTACGGTTGTGGCAAGCCGCCATGGGGCTTCCCCGCACACGCGGGCCCGTGGGGGTTTCATTACTTTGTCTCTCTCTTTCTTTTGATCTCGATCATGGGAGTGGGAGCTGCCGCCTATACGGCGGCCAATGACGTCGGCTCTGTGCAGGTATCGGGTCGGGCTGCACCGCAGCCTGTGCTGTGCAGGGGAGATCTCTGCATCTACTCTGGTATCTCCGAGCTAGACCCCGTCACACTGGATGCCGTGCTGCACTCCCTGGGTGCTGCGGCAGTGCTACTACCGCCTGACCCGCTGGAGGGCAGTGCTGCGGGATGCTACGGTGGACATTGTGATGGCGGTGCTCCTCTGATCTTTGACCCCGAGTAGTTTTATTCCTGGTTCTGGCAGTGCACCACCTTCTGGTGGTGTGCTGAGATGTGCTTTGACCTCAACATGGTCTTCAATTGGCTTTTGCTTTGACTCCTTATATCCGTTAATCTGACTTGCTGGCGCCGTGCCTTTCAGTAGTTTAGCAGGACCTATATGCCTGTATGTTTCTGCACTTATGCCGGCTAGAGGGTTTCAATTTGTGTATCAGAATTGCGCAGTTGAATTAGCAGTTAGGTTTGTCACCCTAGCTCCTACCCTAACTTATCTTGACTTATCTGACTTACCTGTCAGTCACCACCCACAGTGCTGGGGTGGTGTGCTGAAATCTGTATAGGCAGCCCTGACCGGGAGTCCCGGTGCAGGCCCCTATGACAGATTCCTAGGTAGCCAACACTGGACCGTGACTGATCCGTAAGCCCGTGCTGTGACACACCGAGTGTCACATGTAGTTAGACTCGAGACCGTTCCTCGGAATTCACGGCCGGGAATTTCAGATTCATGGCCGTGAATCCTGACTCCGTGACCGTTCCGGGTATATCTAGCTTAGGGTTTATTTCTTATGAGAGTTTATCCACACAGTTCGGGACCCTCTGATATCTAGCGAACTAGGATATTCCGGTATGACTTGCGTCATTTAGAGGGGTGTAGGGGTCGCGAGGATTTGATGGAATGTGTGAATTTTAGGTAATTTGCCAAGCGAAAAGTGCCACCCAACTTCCACATGGAGGGCACCCAAAGGTTATATTTTCCACCTATGGGACCCCCAAAGGGGGGGGGTTGGATTCATGCCTTGTACCGGTGGGGGGCGGGAATGGGGCATCCGATATGGGGTGTTTTAGCAGTCATATTGAGGTCCCTGATGGAACCCGCTCAATATAACCCCCTATAGGGGGGGGGACAGCCGAGCGCACCCTGTATAATTCAAAGTTCAATATATAAATAATTGTCAATTTATATATTTACACGGATATATTAATTATACCAGGTGCTACAACAATTATTAAAACATCCTAATGAGAAGTTCAAGGTTTAAACCACGAAATGAAAACCGTGGTTTAAACCAAGGTGTCATCACTGCGTTTCGCGGACACGATTGAAAGAATTTTCGATCGGACGCTTCGTTTCGGATTTTTGATCGTGAGACCCGAAATTTCGTGGTTGAGACCTCGGTTGAGTTTCGCTATGAAAATCTCGACCACGGTCGAGTTTTGTGGTTGAGTTCGATTTTTCATAGCGAAACTTGGTTAGCGAAGGAATATTTTGTACACGTCTGCGACAGCGTGTGAGCCGACGTGTCTGGTAACGTGAGACACTTTTTTACCTCGGTCGAGTTTCGCTATGAAAATCTCGACCACGGGGGGGGGCTTGGTCGAGATTTCGTGGTTGAGTTTCGCTATGAAATGAAAAGTTCGTCAGCCATCGTCATCCACATGCAGCAGATGTAGAATTGAAAAATAAATTTGGGAAATTCACAGATCGACTCGACTGACGCGCTCGTGTAACCGAGATGTCGAAAATTCGTACTGAACTCCCAGTACTGAACTCCCAGTACCTTCGCTACCTCTTTTCGCGGCGACACCGTCGCGTCAAGATGCTTCAAGATGCGGTGCTTCTCAAGATCGCGCCCACCCTTGAGGAGATCGAGTGCGAAGAAAGGGAACGCCAAGAAGCCATAATCAAGAGGAGGGGCTTCGATCGGAATAGGACACGGAAAAAAGGCAGTAGACGAACGAAGTATAGTAAGCAATAGGAAAAGACGAAGACGATTATCCTCCATTCTATTCCGCTGTAACTAGAAACAAAACCCTCAACCCGAGGTTTTTTGCGGCAACTGTAACTTTAACTGGCGCTGGCGCTGCTAGACTGCACCACGTGGGGCGACGAGACAAAATTTTCGCTACCTCTTTTCGCGGCGACACCGTCGCGTCACGGGGGGATGACCGAAATCGAAAAATCGAAAATTGAATTCGACATCTGCTGACATCGTGATGACATACCGTGGTTCAGATCGTGGTCGAGTTTCGCTATGAAAAATCGAAACTCAACCACGAAAAATCGAAATTTCGTGATCGAGTTCAATTTTTCATAGCGAAACTCGACCACGATCTGAACGCTGACGGGACGCGGATATCCCCCCCCCACGTAGGCAGAATATTCCGGGGATCTATAGCGAAACGTAGTTGAGAAATCTCGACCATGGTCGAGTTTCGCTATGATCGAGATTTCGTGGTTTAAACCTTGAACTTCTCATAAATGTAACAAGTCCAGGGGGTGGACTCGGATCCAATAAAGAGATACTTGATATTAAAACTGGTCTGTGAGACGCGCAAAGGCGACATCCGACACGATGCGACACGATCGGATGCGACATCACGACCAAATTCCCAAACCAGGACCTTCAGGGTTCAGGTATCAGCGATCAGGTGCAGAGATGCAGACTTGCAGTCGCAGATACGAGATTCAGATACGTAGATTCAGATACAATATCAGTACTTGGATGAGATCCTGTTCGTCGATCCATGAATACGTCATCACTCGATCGTGTCATAAAATTCGTCTAGCAAATCTTTTTCTTATCGGAATGCGTGTTCTGTTGCATCGAATCAAGCATGCGAATTTAACGCGACGGCGCGACGGCGTTTGGACGCGCCTCCCACGCCATAGGGGTTTGACGCTGCGCCACCGCTTTGGCGCGGGGCAAAATTTCCAGCGCCGCGCCAGCGCGCTGGCGCTTGGCACGATACTCTGCGATGCGTGCGCCACGCTGCAATCTCGGAATCTGGCCGAAGATCCAATTCCGGTGAAAATCGCCCATAATCATTATTTTCTAATAAAAACACGACGAGTTACGCTGAAATGACCCAAAAATTTCGTCCGTTTTGGCAATGCTGCCCGAAAAACTTCGCCTGCGGGGCGAAATTTCAAATTTGGAAATGGGGAAATGTCATCGATTATAAATGAAAATTTAAAAAACACCCCCGGACTGCTAATTACAAATTAGTTCAATCCCAAAAATCCACGCGCCGCGCCGGCGCTTGGCGCGAGAACAAAAAAGTTTACGCCACGCCAGCGCTTCGGCGCGCTAACGCCATCCCTCCAGACCTCGCGCCATGAGCCACGCCGTCGCGATCCTCGCGAAACTGAAAAACCCAATCGGCATGCTTGGATCAAATCGAGCTGTCGGATGTCGCTGCCGTGCACGACGGGAGAGATGTTGAAATATCCCTAATATGCTGAACTGTGTGTGTGTGTGTCTCAGGCTCTCGCTCTATTCGCATTGAACTGAACATCTTACCCGTGACATGACTTGACAGACCTGGAAAACATAAACATCGGAAACTTGGTCTCCACAGAGTCAGCATAATCTAACGATCATAATTGTGCATGGACATGGTAAACGCAGAATCGGCGCAATGTGGATCATTCGATTGTACTGACTCTGCGGGGAGCCGGAGACTAATTTCAATATTGTATATTAGCGGTCATATATCATATATTGTCACGACAGCGACAGTGACACCGCTCCGCTACGGCTGCGCGGCTACCGATACTGTTACAGTACTGTACCGGGATACCGTTCGCGTTCCTCGAGTGCGGTCCTGTCGTGTGATGCCGATGCCGATCGTGATGCTGTGAACAAGGATGAAGGAATTCAATAGGATGTCGTGACACTCATCACACTGTTCAACTGTTGGTAGGCTCTGTAGAACTTTTCTGATCGATTCCACGATATGTTGATTGATCGCCTTCCTGATCTGCGCTGGAAAGCTTCACACGACAGAATAGGTTGAAATTCGCACAACCCTTTTTAGGTGACACACTTTATCGAATTTCTTTTAACTATTGGAAAATGCAAGTGTTAAGCACAACAACTAGTGTGACGCACCCGTGCGCCTCTCGGCAAAACGTACATCAGGCGAAGGGTAGATGCTCCGTGGCAGTGCCCTTTTCAGGAAACAAGCGCATCGACCGCTCAGCACGCTTTGGGAGTCTTCCCAGTGAATTAAGGGCGTCTGGTCTCCGCTTCTCTGCGAAATTATGCAAGAAAAAAAGTCACACAGTGTGTGGTATCGTGCCCAACATCGTAGAGGCTGAGTGGGAGACAGAGGTTCTTCAGGTAACGATCTTAGTTCTGTGAGGTGAGTACAAGGGCAAGTGTTCAGTATTCTTTTGCTTTGCAGGCGGACGTGCCGGTACTGGTCGACTTCTGGGCCACTTGGTGTGGCCCTTGCAAGCTTATGGCCATGGTTGTGGAAGGAATTCAAAAAGTGAGCTGACTCTGTCTGCCTGTCCATTTCGCCAACATAAGCACTTTCTCTGTCTCTCTATCCAGCCGTTGCTAATCTTTTGCGCTGTATACCTACTTGTCCAAAATTATTGCAGGACTACGGAGATGCGCTGAAGGTGGTAAAAATTGAGACCGATCCAAATCCTGCTCTGGTTGAGCAGCTTGGGGTGAGCTTGCCATACTCCCTCGCAAGCCCACCGTCTCTCCTCACTTTCTGTAGTTGCAGGCTGTCGTGAACGAAGAACTGACTTTCCTATGAGCGTGGTTTTCAGGTATATGGGCTTCCTACCCTTATCGTTTTCAAGAATGGCCAAATGGTGCGCGTGTATACATATGTTAATGAATCGCTGTTGACGTGACCCTGCTAGGAGGCGGATGTTGCCTGTCCAAGCTCTTTTCTTCCCACACAGTGTTGTGAGGCATTCGTTGCCTGTCCAGACGCTTACGCCTTGCAAAAGGTTTTCTGTGACCTTGATTACAGGTGGAAGGTAGTAAACGTGAAGGCGCTATGAACAAAGCTAAGGTTATGGCCTATCTGGAAGAACATGGCGTTAGCAAATAGGTTGAGGTGGAGTGCCGAGTCTCTCAACGCGTTGTCCACCCAACCGGTGCAGCGGTAGAAATCAGAAAAGTCTCGAAAAATGGAAGTTGTTCTTGCCCCGTGAAATGCCCTGTAAAATCACGGTCAACTTGTTGTCCAACAGAGCCATGCGGCAAAAAACGGATAGCACTCAAAGCTAACCAAAACTTTGATGCTTCTTCCAAAACTAAAGGTAAAGACCTTTCACAGGAGTGTAATATACTTTTCTAACCCTGACAAGATATCAGGTACCGTGCAAGAAGGATTCAAGTCCGGGGCGTCGCACTACTCGAGTTCTCTCTCTCTACCGCTTCTGCGATATTTGCCGAGTAGCGTGTTTTGTTGAATCCGTATCGCTGGTGAACATCGCGCTCGAGCCTTCCGATCACCTGAATTTTCGAGATCGTACGAGCGGCGCGAATGCGTATCTGTGCTCTGTACTCTCTCTACACGAGCACTGTCGTCCGAAGGCCTTGGAACGGTGGCAGTGGCAGCAACCGCAATGTTTTCTGTCTGCAGCTGCAGCATGTTGTTCTGTCAAAACTCAAGCCGTGCTCTTTTGTCACAAATGTCTTGCACAACTTTCATCCAGAAGCACAGTTGTCTTCCTCGTTCTTCCGACAACCTGCTTAGTGTATTTCTTTTGCACTATATGTTTGCACACCTCCGCTGAGCTGTGATACAGCGTGTTTACCTGTGTCATCATCCTCATTTGTGACACCTTTTCTCCATGAACCTTTGACTTCCGCTCTGCCTACTTGCTTTCTCGATTTCCAGGCTCGTTCTCCCTGCTTTGTTGTGTCTCTTCAGCAAGTTTCTCCCGCTTTCTATTCTTTCCATGCTTGCAGTGTTGGCTCCTTGGCATACTTGAACGTTCGTGCTGAGAGCTCGATGAATGTCTCTATACCTCGTGTGGTAAAAGGTAGGGAGCACAAAACTATGCAGACTTGTCTGCTCTTTCTTTTGTACATAGTCTTTCTTTTACACATCGTGATCTGTGCTTGACGCCTTCAGACATGCCTGTACTTCGGGCCTTAAACTCCCTCCTTTATCTGTCCATCCGATCTTCTCTTGCACTTATTTCCTTTATTCCCCCCTTGCTCCGATACCCACCCTTGAGCCCTCTCTTTTTCGTTTTTATTCCACCGCCCCCCTTGCTCTGGTCTTCCTCTCTGTATTGTTCATTCGTTGTGTTGCCAATCTTGTGATCCGTTTAAGGTTTATGCCAAGGCTCGGTATCGATATCTTATCTTGCCAATGTCTCAGTATATGTTATGCATGTAATATCGCCGAAAACAAAAATTAACAAGTCATCGTATCGGCGATACAGTTGTATCCGTTGGTCGGCACTTTTACAAATCTTATGTGTTAACAAGCAAATTCATATTTCAATATATGTGCCTTACAAACTTTTAGGTAAAAAGGGGCGGCGCGCACGTGTGAGATTTGAATGAAAATGTATGAATTAGGGGATGCCCTTTTAAGGGGACTTGCAGTATTTTTGCAAAATTGTGCAGGCATGATCGCGGTACCAAAAAATGATTATTGCAAAAGTTATGACCCTATGGCCTGAAAATGGCGAGCTGGTCGATCTTTGCTGCTTTGCAAAAACATCATACGCTATTTTAGGCATCCACGAAGTCAGCTGTGTTTTCGCAGAGACTCTGCGCGCCTGCAAGCTGGCTTGAGCATGCTCTGGCACCCAATATGCCTTCAGCCGGTGAAAACGGACGTCGCCATCGGATTCGGTATGGTCGAAAATGGTCGGCAAGCATGTCACCTTGCCTTGACCCGGTTTGTGCACCGCGCCTTAGCACGCTCAGCGCGCACGCCGTGTTTTCGCAGAGACCGCCCAGACCGACTCCGACACCGACTACAAGTGCGGGCCGAAGGTCTGGCCCGACTCCGACATCGATTACAAGTGCAGGCCGAAGGCCTGGCCTGACTCCGACACCGATTATAAGCGCGGGTCGAAGGCCTGCACCGAATCCGACATCGACTACAAGTGCAGGTCGAATGCCTGCTCCGACTCCGACACCGGTTACAAGGCACAGATGCCGAGCAAACTTGGCAATGTCGGACCGGATCCGATGTCAACTGAACAAGGCTACAATCGGACAATTGCAATATCTTTATGTCAGGAAAGATTACCCAGTATTTTAACAGGGTGAGACAAAGCTCTTCCAAATAATTACTTCAAGCTAGAACAGCCTCCACTGGGCTTCAATTCATGTCTTATACTTTCAGGGCGCGCCTCCCAAATATCTGATGGATCTGTCATGTTTCGGCTAGCATCAATCATACTATGCCACCTATACAAATCCTAATCAGGGAATCAGCACATTAATTGCCCTCTAGCTTATATAGTCACCTCTTGCTCTTTTCCTCCAAGGAGCCAACTCTGCTTCGTCATCACTGTCGACGTTTCCAGACTTGTCAGGTTGACCCTTCGGCTTAGATTTGGTCTCCACACCTCGAGCTCGAGAGCAACCAGAGGCAGCAAACTTCTGCTCGGGGATAGGCTGATCCTCCTTCTGAACAGGTGATTACGGAGATGTGTCCTTTGGCACCCAGATAAGTTCACCCTAATCAGCCAGGATCAATTGTAATCCTTGTCTCTTCAGCCTCCGAGCTTCAGCCTGTTCCTCCGGATCGTCAGCTACCAGGTCATCGAACTCGCTGACGTCATCCTCAGAGTCATAATCGACGGGTGTGTCATACTCCCATTTCGGACTGGCAGTGTCAGTGTCATTCTTGATGTCAATAGTACCCGTGTCATCGACGTCATCCGAATCTGACAGCTTCTCACTACTCCAGGCGACAGCACCTGCACCCGAATCGTCACTGTTCGTAGGCGTCGATTTCTTCGGACGACCGGTGTATGGAATTCCGCGATACTCGCCAGTCTCAATCGAATACATACGAACATTACTGATAGGCAATGAGAATAGCGCTACTAGCTCTTTCGCTCGAGTGGCGTCTTCCAGAAACCATCCACCACCCCTCTTACGCTCCCAGCGGCGTAGCGCTCCAGAAGGCATGACAATGATATGCTGCCAGCAATATGCAGTCCTATGCGCGCTCTCCATAAAGTACACAGTCAATGGTTCTGGGGTCCCGTTCGGTACCCATTTCCATTGAGCTGCCCCACTGGACAGAAGTACAATCTGCCAATTGTAGGGCTTCGATGTACCACTGACCCCTGGCACAACTCCTCCCCTCTTAGCTTGTCAGTGCCATGATGGGAGAAGGAGACCACTCGCAAACACTTTCCCCCTTCTCGGTGAGCATCGATCCGGGCCGCGAGCGCGTTAGAACTGCCCCCCAGCCGGTCACGCTCCCACCGGAGCGCGTGATTGAGCTCCCGGAGCCAAACCGCCCCAGCATCCGCAATCGGGGTCGCCATCGCTGCAGAAACCGCCAACGGGCCAGCACCGTGGCGCCGCGCCAACGGGCCCACCCCGTGGCACGCCTGCCGCAGCCCCCGTGTCTGATCGTAGCTGCCAAGGCTCGCCTCCAGCAGGAATTCGCCGTCAAGGGCAGCGCCCACCACGCCGAGGCCGTACAGACACGCCACCAAGTCATCCAACGAGTCTCCGTAGAGGTAGATAGGAAAATAACGCAGATCTGCCGCTGCAGAATTCGGCAGCGAGGCCGCGCCGGAGCGCAGACGGACGGGGAACGGAAATCTCGATTCGGGAACGGGCGGCACCGAAGAATTCCCTTGCGGGACGCGTGCACCAGTCTTCGACACCCGGGGACCGTACGGTGAAGAAGACGCGGGAGCAGGCGCAGCGTCAGTGGACTCGGGCGGAAGGGTGGCCGCCGGAATCTCACATATGGAGGCCGCAACATTACTCGGACGAGAGCAAGGCGGCAACCCAGAAGGCGGTGCGTGTAGCACCATTCACGTAAGAATTAAGTGAAATATCGCTGAACTCTAAAAAGAAGCACCGGCCGTCGCGGGAGATCTTGGAGGCAAAACAAGACAGTAAAACTGTGAAATACGCCGTAGTTGAGGTGCGCGGAAAGCACGTGGGGAACTCCCCAGATTAAATCTCGTCGTTGAGATCACAATAAACCCGTTGAAAAGACGGGCGCCTGATCCACCGGCGACGAAAGCAATATCGATTCGTACCGGAATACTTTATAACTGCTTCGTGTATGCATTCTTATGCCCCGTCGCAGGGACGAAAAATATTAAAGGTGAGCCGAGTCGCGGTGACCCTGGTTGGGGCTGTATCGCCGCATTCGTTATGATCAAGGGATTGCTGCAATCATTTGTTGGCCGGAGATATTGCATCTGAATAGCGATACAGTAAGAATTTGCCCCTTAAGTGCGCCAGACCAACACACGCTCGCCACTGTGACTGCCCATCCTCACGAGATGAAGGGGTGCCCTGCGATTGGTGTGGGTGTGGAATTTTGCTGGAAAAGGCCCAGGACAATCGCGCCAGGGGGATGGCGTGATACAGTTTCACGCCAATCCCGCCCTGGGTGATCAGTATCACCTATCTGACGATCCTAAGCCCAAGACGAAGCGAGTCTGGCATGGGAAACAACTGATCTGGGCAGGCATCGATGCTGTCGAGTCATAAAGTATACAGTTGACTTTTTGTCCGTGCTTCTGCCTCTCCTTTAATGAAAATGGACAAGGAGATGGCAGCCTATCACCTATCAAAGCCATGCAAGATGCAAAGGTAATTAAGGAGCACCCAGAGATAATTGAGATAAACTACGATGACGAGAAAACCATGGATGTGGCTCCTCGGAGGAAGATGCCATGAGATTATATTGACAGTGTTGCTGGAAAATATGCAATTACACATTTTCAATTGATCATAAATACCTCTGAATCTTAATTTGTCGTGATAGGGTCATCTAGGTGACAGATTGCGGTCGATAGTTGTTGAGTGATAACCTGATCCGATCGAGAACAGGACATGCGCCTTCCTCGGGAACTTTCGGGAACTTTGTAAGTCGCCAGATTTCAATCTTCCATTCTGATCTGAATTTGGAAGTGGCTAATACCGGGAACACGATCAAAACCAGACCCAAAACGTGGCATAAGTATACCAGCCTGCGCACCTTCCGCGCATGGAAGTAGGGTATCATTGGCGGAACGATCTTTCCAAGCCGGATGCATCGCAATCTTAACCTCACGTGTGGATTGTGCGCATCTCTTAAAAGTCATGGACAAACCGCTTTTGGGGTAGACGATTATCCAGGTTTTCATCGAGTTACAAGTGTTTTAAAAAATTATGGGTCACGTATTCACGACGAAACCATTACATTTTTATATAAACCCTGAAACCGTTGTCGAAGGCGCCCGAGTGACCTTATTCCAAAGGCCGGAAGCCCAGTGGCGCCGAGAGTGGCCTGGAGTTTTATTCCGAATACAATTTACAAGAGAATGCTGCCCAATTTATCAGTCATTATTCACGTGTAATCTTCCTACGGATAAGATATCTTAACTTGCTTAACTCAATTCTGCAGCCCTGATGTGCACTCGTTCATGTAATGTTTAGCAGTGGATGTGTACTAGGGGACAAGTAGTACGCCGGATGGCAGTACGAGCTGGTGATAGTATGGCTTGGTGATATGATGACAGCATGACATTATGGTATGATGATATGATAACACAAATGATATGATCATGCTGTATGAGAAGTCATGACCAGTTTAGATACTGACACTAAAGTACGACGGTTCGGAAATAATACCAAGTACGTAGCATGGGCACAGTAGGATAATTGCCATGGTGCCATGTGTGACATGTTCATATGCATTAGAGATTTGATGACAGTTGGCGAATAGATCTCTGTAGCAAGGCTATATGAACTAGAGAGAGCCGAGAGCTCTTCCTTTTTGTACACAGACCTTCAGCCCACCATAACGGATTTGTGTATATGGGACAATACGATATAAAAATGATTGCAACAATACTAGAGAACTATCCACGTAGCACCCCTCATCAACTGGTATCGCGGAACGTCTTTGACGACTTCTATGCGGACCTTTCCATCACCACACCCCTGCCTTCTTGGTACCGTGTTCTACTTTTTGTAGGTCCGAGCTCTACTTTTTGTAGACCTCGAATTCTTCGCCGGCTTCGACTGTCAATAATACCCGTGTTACAAAATGGTTTTCATCAGTAACCAAGTCCCGAACCACTCGTGTTTCTCTATTATATAGCAAAGACTGCATGCATGATCGGCTAGTCGTTTCACAATACAGGAATGCCTGTTTTCCTCAATCTGCGCCGCCACACATATCGCATTTGTCACGGTATCTCATCGACACCGTCGATTCTGTCACAATCGTTCCTAAGAATGCTACTATCGTTCACGATTATGTCAGGGAGGTTACATTTACTGATTTTGCATTCTTCATCCACGATGTCAGATTCTCTCTCATTATTTCCCCAAATATATCGATAATATTAATCGGATCCCCCCCTCATGGGGGTAATTGCCAGTCTGTCGTGCCCCCTGGCACAGTCCCAGTTACTGGTACGCTAAGAAAACGATGCGGAGGGCTTGGGGGTAGGGGCGAGAAATTCGGGGTGGGAGGGCAGGAATGGGGAACTATACCCTAAGGAAATCAATACAAAAGGGTTTCGGGTAAAATATCTGAACTGAGGTATACAGCATATGGGATGCGTCTAATACTGCTAGAAGTGAGCTGGTCAAATCGGTTCTGTCAGGCAGGACTTACTAGGGGTTTATCCCCACACACTATTGTGTTGCAATAATGTTTAGTCTCACATTCACCATAAATCCGGACACAGATGAGAGCACATGTAAAAAATGGTCTGGTTGAAAGTTCTGTGAACTCGAACGAATCAACGACACCCAACTGACTTGGTGATCATCAGTAATGTGTATGCCGACAGGGTGACCGCCAGCCTAAGGAGGCGGTCTCGAATAAGTTGTATTCGAATTCCGTATGTTCTCAAACTGTTGCATAAGACACTAGTGTGAATGAACTGAGACAACGTGCACTACCGTACTGTGAAACATATCATGCATGCTTGGACTCACGCGGTTATCTTATGTGTCGATCCAAGGCTGTCGTCATCATAAGAACAGGCACCGTAACTGTCTAGAATGTTTGGAAACTGCTCAAGTCGATGTCGCTGAGCGTTTTAGTGATGCGTACATATTTCCTGGCTACCCGTTTCAGTGATTGTGAAAACCATGTGAAAATGCATATGAAAATATGCTTAAAGAAAAAAGTAGGCATGGATATTAATCAACGGAGGGCGCGCTCAAGCCGTGACTTCAGCATCTCTGCAGCTGCTTTGGGCGCATGCTCGCGGCCGCGTGACTTAGCAAAATGCACAGCCAATGCTGGCGGAGACATGAGCTTCTGTGCTGCCACAGCAACAACCGGATTCATTTTTTCCGCGCCGATTGGAAGGAGTACACAAGTGCCCATTGGGATTTCTGCGGCAATCCGTTGCGCCTCGGCAGACAGGTAGGACATCGGCGTTGGGTGGCATGGGTTCTCAAGGAGGTGAACCAAGTCCTCAAAAGGTAAATGTGCTCGCTGTCGGGTAATGTGTGGCAGCAACAGTTCGAGGCCATCCTGTTTTGAGCCACTAGTTACATCTCAAAAATAGGTAAAAAATGCAACACATCACAGCAGGTACGGCAGGGCACGTTCCAGGGGCACCACATGGATAGCAAATCATGAAGTAATGCAAGACAGCCTCGAGGAATAGGGAAGGCAGCCTCAGGGAATAGGCAAGATAGCTACAACCTGCGGTCAGCTTATGAAGGGCTGAGTAGAGTGTGCAACATGTGCAGGGGAAGAGTTTGAGGTTTATAAGAAACTTAGCACATGATACAACCTGCACTAGGTAATTCAGCCATATTAGTGCGCGCTATGTTTGGGGCAGTAGTGGATATGCGAGGTGCCTCTGGCACTCAAGGGGCAGTGGTGGGCATGCGAGAAGGCACTGGTACACGCACACCTGTGTGAGCCTGAAAGATTTGGTTTGATGGTCGGTTTCAAAAACACGGATTCCAGCCCAAACTACTTTCAAGCGATGTGCGCCAGGGGCTTGCAACAGTCGACTCAAGGAGGGTGCCAAGTATGTCACATTCCTGTTTCACCGCACTCCGCGTCCGACCCATCCCCAAAATCAGGACAAGCTCTGCCGCGAGGTCCAGCAGGTGCTTTGACTGAGATTCATCCGTGTTGCTCCATGCTAGCCTGCTGATGCTCCATCACGTGCTTGAGTTGGGGGCCCAGGCAAGTCAACTGGTCCACGGTGAGCTACTTGCGCTCCGACCACTCAAGTTGATCAGTGGAGCCGCCGGGCACCACCGGGACGCCGAGGTTCAGCAAGGCTATAAGTAAATCACTGCAAGTAGGCTGTAAGCAGGTCACCGCAACGGGTTTGCATGCCGCGCACTTGAATTGAATCGAGCGTGAGAACAGATTGCTCTGAATTTGTTCCCTGAAGCCCTGCACCACGCTCAATGCCCGCCGCACCCCCTGAGAGACATGGCCCCTGGGTGGCTACTTCACGCACTAACTACTTCACGCACCGTGCCCGCTGAGAGACATGACTTCTAGGTGGCTACTTCACGCACCGTGCCCGCTGAGAGACATGACTTCTAGGTGGCTACCACGCACCGTGCCCGCTGAGAGACATGGCCCAGGTGGCTACTTCACGCACCGTGCCCGCTGAGAGACATGGCCCCTAGGTCACTACTTCACGCACCGTGCCCGCTGAGAGACATGGCCCAGGTGGCTACTTCACACAACTTGCCCGCTGAGAGACATGGCCCCTAGGTGGCTACTTCACGCACCGTGCCCGCTGAGAGACATGGCCCCTAGGTGGCTACTTCACGCAACGTGCCCGCTGAGAGACATGCTAGGTCACTAGCCCGCTGAGAGACATGGCCCCTAGGTGGCTACTTCACGCACCGTGCCCACTGAGAGACATGGCCCCTAGGTGGCTACTTCACGCACCGTGCCGCTGAGACACCCCTGTCACTACTTCACGCAACGTGCCCGCTGAGACATGGCCCCTTGGTCACTACTTTCATCGTGCCCGCTGAGAGACATGGCCCTAGGTGGCTACTTCATGCACCGTGCCCGCTGAGAGACATGGCCCCTAGGTCACTACTTCACGCATCGTGCCGCTGAGAGACATGGCCCCTAGGTGGCTACTTCATGCACCGTGCCCGCTGAGAGACATGGCCCCTAGGTCAATACTTCACGCACCTGTGGCAGTGCCTCCAGTCATGATTAAAGTCAGCCTCAACTAGATATGTACGGTGGCTACAACCACCATACAGATGCCCGCAGACCTTAAAGGATCACGACACTAGAGATTCTCCCTCCTCCAATAAAATTGGCGAAATTTCAACCTTCCACATCTCGAAGAGGAATTCATAGACTAGTGCGTTCTAAATCGCTTATAATGAAGTGAATGAGATCTGTGGACTACCATCAGGAAAAGGGTATGAGGAGTTCTCGGAAATCGGATGGTATTCACGATGTGGCAGAATAAAATTTCCTTGATTCGTCAAAAATCTTGCAAGAGGAGACCCTCAAAAGTCCGCGGGGTCCCGTAACCACTCCAGATTGTTCCCAGCCCACCCTCTACACAACGGCCAAAATACCTCGAAAGTTGATCCTACAGCTTTGTGATAGAGATGTCGAAAAGTCATAACGATGCATACACCTTCGGGGCCCTTGGTCAGAGCTAACAAAAAGGAAATGTTAGTCTAAATGGCCAATTTACCACCACACAACCGCCTGCTGCAGAAAGTCATCTCATTAAAAGTAATTTGGCTGGAAGGAGGGCAGATCGAGGCGTATCACAAGGACCAGATCACCCTTTTGTGCAATGAATTGCAACCGAAAACAGGAAAAACCTACCATCCTTTTGCATCAAGGCATGAGAGACCAGACGGAGACATGACAGAGTGTCAATTGTAGGTCGAAAAGCACGACACAAATAATAAACAACGACGCTATTTGCCCAAAAAGTTTTAAGAAAGCTCAGTTGTGTCTTGCAGCTCCCCGTGCCGGATGATCCCCTAGCTTGACAGTAAGAGAACCATTATTGCAACAACCATTAAAATACCACAAAAAATCGGAAATGTTTAATTGAAGCGTACAAAATTATTATTGGAATCTGCAAGTGCTGCTGATCAGTTTGGTGTAAAGCATGACTATCTAGACATTGTACAGTAGTCAGGATGCTCGAACCCTGAAGAAACCCTAAAGAAACCCTATGGAACCCTTAGATCTAGATCTGTAGATCTGCTGAACTAATCGTGGCCGTCAGATCACTGATGACCATCGGGAAGTGCGTAATGAGTTCATCTGTACTCTAGAGTGTCACTGCGGTCGTTATGAACACGACAGTGACACGTAGGAATGTGTTTGGTGAACTTTCACATAAGATCGCCCAATCAGTAATGATGGCGCGCAAATGTTCGTGGCGTTTCGAGCTGCGAACTGGTATATCTTTTGATAATGAAAGTTTATGATCGCTTTTGTGTAACCGAAACTCTCGAAATCCTACAGGTTTTGGGCCCACTTACTACACAGTAAGTGTTAACCTACGGTTGTATCACGCAATTTTTTTGCTGCGCGTTTTTCGGAAATGAGTATGAAACAAGACAAGGCCAAGCTTGCGGAGCGGACCCCACCAGGACTGGGTGTGGAATCTACTTACGGCGATATCTCGGAGGTGATGTCGGAAGGTGGAACTTCAGTTGGGGAGGACTCTGCGGCGCTGACAGCTCTTATCGATGAGCGACAACAACAGCTCTCTTTGCAGCAAGACGCGCGTATAAATGAGCTTATGAAAATGGTTCAGGTCCTGGCACAGACAGTGCCCCAGTTGGCTGCGAATCAGAATGTGGGGACAGGAGAAGCTGTTGCGTCTCCTGAGGCCGCGAAATCCGGTATGTCTAGTTCTGGTGTGCACTCTCACGTTGCGGGTGGTACTGCGGGCGTACCTTTGCCTCCTCTGGCGGAAATGTTGAAGAGTTTCAAGTCTGACCAACTTTACTCTGGTCAGGACGCAGAAAATGACAGCAAGTGGCTGGAATTCCGCGGTAAAATTGTGCCATGTTTGCGTCACCGGGCGCTGGCGTTGCTCTTATCTGACGCGCGCGACTTGGAGGACGTCAAGAAGGACGAGCACTTCTCTGTGGCAGCGAATCAGTTGTTTCACGACTTTCTGTCGGCCGTGACTTCCAAGACGGCAAATGCGGTTGTGCAGACGTACAGCGAGGAGGCGAATGGTATATTGGCCTGGCGGCAGTTAGTTAAAATGCGTCGCAGCACGGGCCCTGCGTACTTTGTGAGGCAGGTCCAGGCTCTGCTTGATGACACGAAGAAGTTTGCGTCGCTTGCTAACCCACTGCCGTTCTTTCTGAGTGCGCGGCAACTTCTCGACAGGGTGAAGGAATATGCGTGCACGAGCGAATTCCTGCCGACCGGTGAGAAATTTCATGTTGCCAGGCTGGAGGCGGTCTTTGTGGCTATGGTGCTGAAATCTTTGAACCCGGCGTATGTATTGGTACGTTCTATGTACTCCAAGAACAAGATACCGTCGTTCCAGGAGCTGAGTGACGCGGTGTGTGACCACTTCGACAACGTTATAGCTACTTCAGCGGCAGCTACGGAGACGGGTGCTGGAATCGTGGAGGACAGGCGCAAGCAGGAGGAGCAGAAACCTACTGTGATGCTCAAGAAGGTTCCGTGTCCCATATGTCATATGACTGGGCACTCGTCCAAGGAATGCTTTGTGACTAACGAGGGCAAGCGGGAGGAGTACCTCAAGAAGAATCCCAAGAGGAGAGACGCGATAATGAAGAGGGTCCAGGACTACCAGAAGCATGGGAAGCTACCCAATCGTGCGGCTGCTGTCACTGAAGCTCAGCAGGACCCTGGTGTGGATGCTTCTGGGGAGGCTCTGTATGCAATCTGTGAGCTGGACAGCGTGGTTACCTGTTTCTCTGAGGACATGCCTCAATTTATCTCTGGACGCACTGGGAAAGACTGTGTTGGGTCTACATCTGAAATCTCCCTGCACAACTACTATGCAGTTCTGGGTGGACTTACATCTTCTGGGGGTTCTTTCCCTGTTGAGGTTGAGGACCAATCTGTGAGTGGGGTCTGTCGGTGGAGATCTGATGCTTCTATGGGAGGGCACTCTACATTGAGGAGACCTGGTAAGAAGTCACACCCCTATCAGCCCAATAAGCATCAGTTCTTATTGAACAAGCACAAGTATTTCCCTGTGGCTCCGGTGTACGAATCGTTTGTCTACATTGATACTCTGTGCACAGCTCTGCCTGGGAGGAAGCTTGATCCTACCCAAGCCCTATGGGAGGCAGGAAGGGAGCAACATCTTGGACCTGGGTATCAGATATCCCCCAGGCAGCCATGGTACACTTCGGATGTCCAGTATGTGCATAGTATGTTCATGAGTGGCTCTGTGGAAGTGTCGGACAGGGCATTGAAGGTGCTGGAAGATCCTCACTTTCCTGCTGTTGGCAGAGTGGTGTGCCAAGTGAAGATGGAGTGTGCCAAGCACCTTGTGGAGGAGCAGCACGGTCTACTGCAACGTCTGATTGAGAAGGAGCCGGTTATGGTACGAGGGTCCTTTGAGAAGCTGCAGTCATGGGTAACTTTACTCAGCATGGTTACTCGTGACACGGTGAAGGCGATTGAGGACTTCTGGGCCTTGCTGGGATATGGTTATGAGGATGAGTGGGACTTTGACTCCTCGTCTGATGGCAGTGATGATTCAGATCACAGTGGCTATGACTCTGAAGGCTCTTCTCATCGTGGTGATGACTCTTCGGATCCAGAAGATTATACCTCTGGGACCACACCGGATGCTTGTGTGGTGTATGGTGTTGAGCAGGTTGCCTTTCAACATGCCTTCTCTTCTCACCCATTGCCTGAACATGTGCATGCACTGGGTGGCTCTGGTGTCAGTTTCACAACACCTGCACGGATTGCTGCTGGCCATCATGCCTGGGCCTGTCACACACTATCTAGGCTCGGCTGTGTGCCTGGTCTCAGTGATTCCTCTGACTCGGATGATGAAGATCATGGTTCAGATACTATGCCAACTCTGGAGGATGCCTCTGACTCGGACGAGGAGGATGGTGAGCATTCATGGCAGCCCTTTGAAGGAGTGGGTATCCCCTCTGATGATTGGGCATCTGGGCTGTTTTATCATCATTATGGCGGTGACTCTGGTAACTCCATCAGTGCTCTGGATGCAGCTTCTGACATTGACTCGGATGATGATGGCTATGCTTCAGAGGGTATTCCTGATCTGGTGGACGCCTCAGACTCGGATGAGGAGGATGATGTGTGCATGTTGCAGCCCCTTGAAGGAGTGGGTGGTATCCCCTCTGATGACTGGGCATCTGGACTATTCTGTCCGACTCGCAAGCAACACCTCTGTCACGAGGACACTGGCCCTAGGGCTGATTGGTATGATGATGCGCCTGATCTGGAGGATGGCAGTGGCTCTGATGATGACGAGGCATGTGACCTGCCAGGGGGGCATCCTATGTGCACCTCACTTGCCCTGTGTGTTGCATCTGCAAACAGCAAGACCGAAGTGTTCACCAGCGACCTGCCATTGGCTGCAGGCGGTGGTCAAGTGGCTATGCTGGACAGTGGTGCCTCCAAGCACATATTCAACTCGATGGCTAGTTTTGGGGGTGACTTTGATACCACTTCTCGTTCCACCTTCAGTGTAGTACAGGCAGGTACTGTCTCGTCAGAGGGCAGTGGCACAGTGACATTTGCCAAGCTGGATGTGTTCACTGGGCGTGCTATTGGACTGCAGTTCACTGGTGCACACTGTATCCCTGGACAGCCCTTCAACTTGGTGTCCGTGGTGGCACTTGAGGATGCTGGTTTCAGTGTTGACTTTGGAGCCAGGCGGATATCCAGTGAGGGGGTGACATTCTCATTCTCCAGGGTTGGCAACCAGTACATCATATATGAGGATCGGGTGACTGGCGCTCTGGATACATATGTAGCCTGTGCAGCATATCACGATGACTCTGACCGGGACAAATCGGACTGGAAATTTGAGAAGGCTGGAAAGCACATCGAAGAGCATGGGCCATTCACTCTGGAACTGTTTGCCTCCAGTGACAACCACGTCTTGGGCAACTATTGCACCACTGACCGGCCTTGCTTCGACAGGGACTGGGCAGGTGAGGCATGCTATGGCAACCCGCCCTATGAGCATGATGTCATCCTGAAGTGCCTGCAGAAGGCACTCAGTGATTTTGATAGGGCACCTCACTCCACCAAATTCCTCTTGGTATTACCCAGATGGGAGACGGCCAGTTGGTGGCAGTTCACCTCCCAGTTCACCATTGTTCACAAGTATCCTGCTGGGGAAACGATATTCTCAGCTCCACTGGACTCATGTTACAACGTGGAGAACCTGGAGATGTGTGGCGAAGACAGGGTATGGGTCAGAGAGACCAAGTGGCCGGTGGTTGTATTGTACAAAGATGGACATACGGCGATGAAGCTTGACCCCAAGATGCTCGCACACCTTCGCCTTGGACATATTGGTGATGTCACCATGCAGGACATGCTGGACGAGGGGGTCCCCATGGGCATCACGTCTGCGCAATATGCCAAGAGTCTGGTGCTGCGTTGTTCAGAGAGGTGTGTCTCTTGCAGGCTTACCAAAGCCATCAGACCTTCCATGAAGCCTACAGGCAGGGAGAGGGCTGAGGAGATTGGGTTATTGGTGTGGTCTGACACTTGTGGACCGTTCAGGCACAGTGCTGGTGGATACAGGTGGTTCGTTCTCTTTTTGGATGATTGCACATCCTGGTTATGTGTATACTTCCTGAAGAAGAAGTCTGACTATCTGGGGGCGCTGGAGGAGTTCCTGGTCGAGGTCAGAAAGCACAGGAGCCGCATGAAGATCGAGGAGAAGTACCACATGGTGCTGCACACCGATGGAGACTCGACTATGATTGCTGGACAGACGCAGCAGTACTGTAAGGAGCGAGGCATTGAGCAGCGCCATGGCTCACCGTACCTCCACGAGAACCAGGCTCGGGTTGAGAGATCCCACAGAACGGTGCAGGCGATGGCTCGAGCGCTACTGGTGACATCTGGTTTTGGTGTGGAGGTATGGCCACTGGCTGTTCGGCATACTGTGTACACCTTGAACAGGACGTTCCAGAAGCCTCTACACAGGCAGTCCCCCTACTACAAGTTATATGGGAAACATTATGACCTCTCACTTCTTCGAGTGTTCGGCTGTCTGGCATATGCCTTTGTGGACCCAGACAGCAGAGAGCACAAGCTCAGTGACAGGGCGAAGCAGCTCAGATACATTGGTCACTCTGAGGTATCATCAGCTTACTTACTGTATGACCCTGAGTCCGGCAAGATAGTCAAATCTGGTATGGTGAGATTCCATGAAGCCGTGGACAAGCTGGGCAAGGTGGTCACCACATGGGACCCTTCTGCAGTGGCCCCGCTGAGCACGAACTTCATGGTGACGATGCTGGATGAGGCATATCATGACACCCTTCCCAGTGGCCTGGAAGATGGTATTCTTGATGTTGGGGCCTATTTGCCTGATGAGAGCGACGAGATTTTGGCAGTGCTGAAAGTGAAGGCTGGAGATGTGACATGCTGGGTGAGCCTCCGAGACTATCTGGATGGCCAGCCCAAGCATATGGCTGCTGTGCGCTCAGCTGTGCAAACTGGTGACCTCAATGTCGACTACCCATTATTTACTGAGGTCATGGCAGATGCTGGACGTGAGAAGCTGGAGGCTGGGATCATATGCGCACGAGCTGTGGGGCCCAGCTCATTTCCATACTGTGTTATGCTGCTCACGAACTTCACGCACATTGATCTGCCATTGGGTAAGGTGCATTTCCCTCCTGAGCACACATGCTTGGCAGCGGTTGTGAAGGTGTGTGCTGGAGACTCGGTGGATGTGCTACCACCTGGGGTCACTGAACCAAAGGGGGTCAAGCAAGCTATGGGGGCGCCAGATGCTAATGAGTGGATGGAAGCTATCCAGACGGAGCTGGAGGCCCTGATTACGGTCAAGCAGGCTCTCGAGATGATGGACAAGGAAGATGTACCCCCTGGGGTTCGCCTGTTGGACATGGCTTTGGTATTGAAGGTCAAGCTGGACAAGCATCGGCAGTTGCAGAAGCGCAAAGCGAGGGTGTGTGTGAGGGGCAACAAGCAGGAGTATGGTGTCGACTATTTCGACACCTTTGCCCCGTGTACTCAGTTGTCTTCGGTGAGACTGGTTATCATTCTGGCGCTGAACCTTTCCCTGCAGGTGTATCACATGGATGTGGAGACAGCCTTCCTGAACTCGACCCTCGAGGAGGATCTGTATGTCCAGCTCCCTAGGGGGCTGGAGTATCAGGGGAGGACGTGTGCCAAGCTCCTCAAGGCGGTGTATGGTCTGAAGCAAGCAGGCAAGGAGTGGTTTGAGACCAGCGATGCTTTCATCATGGCCTACGACGAGAGGATGAGGCGCAGTGATGTTGAGCCCTGTCTGTATTTCATCAGGGACTCTGACATCACAGTCATTATTCTAGCATATGTTGATGACTACATTGTGGCCACTGACAGTCGCACGTGGTATGACAGCTTCGTAGCAGCCTTCAACTCCAAGTATGCCTGCAAGGACTTGGGTGTTCTGGACCTTGTGATGGGTATTGGTGTGCGCTGGGGCCCTGGGGTGGCATATCTCTCCCAATCTGGGTACATCTCCCAGATGATTGACACCTATGGACTCAAGGATGCCAAGCCAGCTAGTCTGCCCATGTCCCCAGGGTGCTCTCTTGCCCCATCTGATGGCAAGGATACCACCATCCCATTCAGGGGGCTGCTTGGGCAGCTGCAGTGGATTGCAAGGTGCTCACGCCCTGACATCATGGCTGCTGTATCTGCCCTCTCTCGGTTCTGTGCGTCCTATGGCCCAGAGCACTTTGTGGCACTGAAGCAGGTTGTCAGATACCTCAAGGGCACTGTGGGCTACGAGCTGGTGCTGCGAGCAACCTCTTCTGTGCCAAGGGGGCTGGGTCTGGCATGTGGAGCACTACCGATGTGCATATACACTGATGCTGACTATGCTGGCTGCAAGACAACGAGAAAGTCCACATCTGGCATTGCTGTCTACCTGTGTGGGAGCTTGCTCATCTTCTCCTCGATCATGCAGAGATGTGTGTCGCTGTCGACTACCGAGGCTGAGATCATCGCCATGTCTGAAGGGGCTCGGGAGATCAAGTACATCATGAATGTGCTGAACGACTTGGTGGACATCCGCAACCCGGTGCCTATGTACTGTGACAATCAAGGGGCCATTCATTTGGCCTCCGATTATGTCAACAACAACAGATCCAAGCACATTGAGGTCAGGAATATGTACATCCGAGAATTGGTGAAGTCCGACACAGCGGAAGCCTTGTATGTCTGCTCAGCGGACAACACAGCGGACATCTTCACCAAACCTCTTCCCCTACCAGCATTCCTTAAGCACAGGGAAAGCCTGGGCATCATGAAGTTGCAGGACACCACCTCTGAAGACTGAAGACTGAAGGGGGCACCATCCCATACTCTGGAGCTGGAGGGGCACCATCCCAAGAACTGGATATTGCTGACTGAAGGGGCACCATTCCCAAGAACTGGCAGTAGGACAACTAGACAGTCACCCTTTAGAAGGGGTATTGGAATCTGCAAGTGCTGCTGATCAGTTTGGTGTAAAGCATGACTATCTAGACATTGTACAGTAGTCAGGATGCTCGAACCCTGAAGAAACCCTAAAGAAACCCTATGGAACCCTTAGATCTAGATCTGTAGATCTGCTGAACTAATCGTGGCCGTCAGATCACTGATGACCATCGGGAAGTGCGTAATGAGTTCATCTGTACTCTAGAGTGTCACTGCGGTCGTTATGAACACGACAGTGACACGTAGGAATGTGTTTGGTGAACTTTCACATAAGATCGCCCAATCAGTAATGATGGCGCGCAAATGTTCGTGGCGTTTCGAGCTGCGAACTGGTATATCTTTTGATAATGAAAGTTTATGATCGCTTTTGTGTAACCGAAACTCTCGAAATCCTACAATTATACAGGTTTCTGCATTGGTAGATCAACAATAGTTTTCTGAGCCTTCAGATTGACAGCGGAGGTTCCTATAAAGATCTGTCGGTTCTCCACTCAAGGATGTTAGTGGTTCCACCCGTGGTATCCACAGCTCTGATCTTTTGATCTTTCCGCCGCTCTTGTCCCAGAAGGCGAAGAAATTTCTATGTAAGGAGCTGCAAATCAGCCAAGAAAGCATGTGAAGCTGTCAATACAAAAAAGTTTCAAAGGAGATTTTCTGTGACACACTCTAAAAGCATGTATGCAAAAAATTATTTTTATGAAATGTTAGCTGTGTGCCGTTTGGCAATTAGATGACAGGTGCAGAAGAATCAGATGTCTTCAACTTAACGGTATGACAGCAAGGAAAAGAAAAACCAACGTGTATTATTAGTAATGAAACCTCATCACCTTCCACGTGGTTCCTCGAGGGCCTGAGGGATGCAATAACCACATCTCTCTCAACAACACACATGCACATGGCTTGCGCCTGCAGGCGCGCACACGTGTCAGTCCCAGTGACCTGTGCGTCACCAGGGTTGCCCAAGAACGCCCACAGGTAACAGGAGGAATATGGGGAGGTGCAATAGTTACAAATATGAACTTCTCAGATTCTGTTTAAATTGAAATATTCCGTGAAATTCTTTTGCTTAAAAGTGCAAAAGAACATAGCTAAGTTCGTGTAGGCTAGAACTCCTACTTGTCGTCTGTGACTGGATATCGGCTCTCTCGGAAGGGTCGAACCGTCACCGTCTCAGACAGGGCGCACGGCTCAGGTCAATCGGGGCAATATATTGAAACCACTAAAATTCCGCGGGCTCCAATTTAAATAGATCTGATGAGTTCGGATGACACAGCTCGGACAGATCAAGATGCGACAGTCGAGACATGAGACGGATAGTAGTGCCTTAGAATCCACAGATTGCAACTTCACCGCTCTGTGTCTCTTTTGTGCCACACCCTCCACTCCAAGTACATCTCAGTTTCTTCGCGGAGGGATTCAGAACCGGGTGAGAGCGATGATCATGCATACGGGGTTTCTGATATTTCTCAATCAAATTTTGAAGATGAGAAAGCTCATCAAGCAAGGGCATTCCTAACGAATCTGGGAGATGATGTGGACATTGAGAAGATAATTTGGGGACAATATGGAAGGAGAGAGCATATTTGAATGTCTGTTTTAATAAGTGATAAATGTGTGCAGTTCGACATTTCAAACCGACCATTTTGGAGATACCTCACTTTGCAACGTGTAACAATTGCGGCAGTTTGCGGTCACCTTGCTGAGTCCGAGATGCACCACAATATCCGCAAGCGCTCCTGCTGCTACCGGGATATACCTGAACACAGAAGAACGCATAGTGATTGCCCTGCTTCAAAATGTCACCTCACCATGCAACGCCATGCTTGAAGAATAGATCCTGAACTCAGAAATGAATTTCTTTTGAGACTCAATCTCACTGCCAATGGGTACACTGCAGGGCATTGATTTAAAGAATGGCTTTTGTGATGTGCGCAACGCAAAGTGAAAGTCTATTTGTGAATGCTTTGTTTCTTGTCCACCACCCATCGCAAGAGAAGAACAATTCTGGTGATGTGCGAAGAATGCAGAAGTGCTGGGTCCATGTCTGTTCTGAGTCCACCTTGCACACTTGTCAACGGCTCTCTCAGACAAATCAAACTTGTGCTTGCCACTTATTTTCGTCACTCAATGCTGGATCAGCGCATTTCTGAAAATTTAAAAATTCGGTGGGATCCTATTCAAATATTTCCTTCTCCTTTCCATGTCCCTAAACTGAGCTGCCTACCCAGATTTGCTTCTTGGTGCGCAGTCCGGCACTGCTATGGGGCCGGCTGAGGGATCTATGTAGCCCTGTACTGCTGGTGGGAGCAGTGGCCACCCACTGAAGTGCACTCTCTCTCCGACATCACCGCCACCGCCCGAGAACAATGAGCTTTGCCGTTTTGTGTGCTGTGCACAGAAAAATGTCAACCGAGCAAAGGGAGGCATCCGAGATTGCTCAACGCCAGCCTTAACAAATTGCTGGTCAAGTCCAAATTAGTTCCCTACGATCTCGGCCTCTCCCGCAACAGCTTCCAGAGGCTGCCGGACACATCTCAGGGCGGCGAACACCCAGGTGCCCTCCTCCACGTGGTATCCCTGGAGCCCTCCCAGTGCTCAAGGAGCTCACACAGCTGTCCCATCCCGCCACCACAGGATGGACTGTCTTCTCACTGCCTGCTGGTTCTCACCCTTCTCTCGGCTCAACACCACCATTAGCTCCATGTCGTCCATCCGCAAGTTCTCCCGCTGCATCCCCACGCCCGTGTCTGGCCTCGCGGAGGTCACCAAGCCGCAACTTAGGCGCAGGCTCGCAACCAAACTCCCCCTCGACCAATGGCTGCAAAGCAAGTGCCAACACGTGCAAAATCCGCACATGCCGTGCCAACAGCCACGTCCGCTTCATCTTGGCCTCGCCAGCCTCCTGCTCTACAACTGCCTGCACCCCGCTGGCCCTTCAGCGCACAGGTCAGCCCTCTCGCCTTTCACCGGCCCGCAGAGTCCGTGACGTTGTGGCAGCTGTTCATTGCCAACAGGCAGCGCTGCATCCAGGGCGCCTGCACTTCGTCCGGCAGCCGGCAGGCAACCCGCGTGCAGGCGACCTGTCTCCTTGGAAGCCGGCAGCCAGCAGGCAACCCGCGTGCAGGCGACCTGTCTCCTTGGAAGCCGGCAGCCAGCAGGCAACCCGCGTGCAGGCGACCTGTCTCCTTGGAAGCCGGCAGCCAGCAGGCAACCCGCGTGCAGGCGACCTGTCTCCTTGGAAGCCGGCAGCCAGCAGGCAACCCGCGTGCAGGCGACCTGTCTCCTTGGAAGCCGGCAGCCAGCAGGCAACCCGCGGCAGGCGACCTGTCTCCTTGGAAGCCGGCAGCCAGCAGGCAACCGCGTGCAGGCGACCTGTCTCCTTGGAAGCCGGCAGCCGGCAGGCAACCCGCATGCAGGCAACCTGTCTCCTTGGAAGCCGGCAGCCAGCAGGCAACCCGCGTGCAGGCGACCTGTCTCCTTGGAAGCCGGCAGCCAGCAGGCAACCCGCGTGCAGGCGACCTGTCTCCTTGGAAGCCGGCAGCCAGCCCCACCCCATGCGCTCACAACCATTTCGCCACTGTAATGCTCTTGGGTGTTAGTTACTGCGCGTGGACTCCCGAGCGCAACTCCCGAGCGCAGTACCTTGCAACCTCACAGCCAGCTTGGTGTATTGACTCTCACCAAGCTCGCCACGCTCCAGATCTCGGAGCATCGTATCCCCTTCGTCCACATATCCTGCTGTCCAACCGCGCTCTGGGCCTGGCGATGAGAGGTCATCCCCCTCTGCCACAGACCCTCAGGTGATGAGACGAGGGCGCTTGGCTGGGCCCACTTACGCCCACGGACACCTTTGTAAACCAAGCCCTTGCAGTACCCAGTCCCTGGCCCTCTGCCGCTAGAACAGTCTCGGCTTCTTGCCGCACCTCCTCCATACTCTCCAGAAGCCTCGATGCCATCCTGCCTGCCTCGCCTGCCCCACCGGAAGCCTGCCCAGACTGGCCATGTTGCGTTCCCCCAGACCCTTGCGTCCCGCCACCATGCCCATCTTGCCCGGCCTGCATAGCATTGTCAGTCTCCTCAACTGCGTCCTCCCGAGCCCTGCCCATCATCGCCAGCCTCTGCACCTCCTCCCGCCGAGCCCCCTCCGGGTTAAATTCCATGCCTCTCCTCGCACCCCCTCCGTTAGCTCTGTGCCAACAACCTCTGGCTGGGCATTGCTCCTGGGCCCATTAGATAATCATCCCCGCGACCCCTCGCGCGAGTGCGAACGAGAGCAGCCGAATCCACTTCACCTTCCATCCCATGAAGCTGCCAAGTGCCGCCTCCTCGTCCTCGTCCTCGTCCTCGTCCTCACACCCATCGTCATCCACCTGCTCTTCCTCACCCGCATTCTCTTGCATGTATCGCCGCTCCCTGAAGCGCCAATGTTTCTTCTTCAGGAATCCATACGCGCCAGGCCCAAGCGCCCCATACAGCTCCACGCCGAAAGACACCAATTGGTGCGGGCGCACACCCCCGTGCGTTACCACCTTGCTCTACTCCCGCCTTCCTTGCCGCCGCCCCGGGGCCCATCATGGCCGCTCCAAGATGTGGATCCGACAATGGCTGCGTAGTGGCCACATCAATCAACACATGCTGACCAGGCCCCTCTGCATCCAGCACTGTCACGTCCGGACAATGATCTGGTGACTAAGTGAGGTGGCCCGCAAAGTCATCGTGCAGCGCCGACGCCAACACATAAGCAGACTTGGCCACTTCGACGAGTACCCTCTGCAATTTGTGGTGAGTGAAAGAGTACCAGTTTCCTCCACCGCCCTCCGCTCCTTTCTGCATGCCAACAAGTGTGTCCCCGTGGGATCCAGCTCTCCCCCACAGTCGGGGCACTCCCCCACCTGGCCAAGGAGGGGCTGCTCCGCATGAAGAATGTGCTGCAAGGCCACCTGGTATTCTGCCAAACTGAGCTCCGAGGCTGGGCACAACAGAATACCCCTTAAGAACGTTGGCACAATGCTGTTGAAGGTCACCGAGAAAAACCAGGGAAGTCGAGGCGCTCCCACGTGCCCAGCCAGCCAAAGCCAATCCGCAGAGTGGAGGACCACAACATAGACCCGTTGGGCACGCTTTTGAGACCTGCTGTAATCACTCAACTTCTTGACGTCGTCCGCCTTTGGCACTTGTGGTGGCAAATGCTCATTTGCTCCCCTCGCCTCCTCGATCACCTCCACCGCCTCCGACACCTTCTGCATGGCCGCTTGCAAAGAATGGACATCTGGCAAGTCGCTCTCAGCCCTAAGATCCTCGGTCCCACCGTCACCGCCGAAACGAGCTCCCGCATGTTCTCCCCTGAGTTGTGCAAATCCACCTAGCCAGGCCGCATTGCTCACCCTCGCCGCCTTGGTCAAGGCCATCCCATGTGGGAGCGTGGCAAACTCACAGGAATGCATGGCCAATCCACCGCCAGGCAGCAGATCCCGCAACGTCTCCTGCGTCCTCCTGTCATACTCCTCCGCCGCCTCCCGCATAATCTCTGGCGGCAGACCCCGTAGCCAGAACCCCAGCCTCGGGTGGGCACAGAAGCGAAACAAAGGCCCTTGGACCTGCGCGTGCCCGAGCTTGTTCAAGGTGGGCCAAATGGCACACACACCTCCACCTTCAAAAATTCCGTAGTGACCGCATCAGCCTTCCCCACCGCCACCCCCAAGACGTCAAGAAAGTCCAGCTCCCCCTGCGCACAAGGCATCCCATCTGTGAAGCAATCGGCGTCTCCCTCGGGGGAATTAGCCGCCGACTTCATCAACTGAATGTTATCCAATCGCTGCCGCCTCCTCCAAGCCATGTAAGCACCATATGCAAGCGCTATTGCAGTCGGAGGACCCATAAAGAAAGCATCATCCAAGTAGGCAAGGACGAACACGCTAGGGTGTCCCTCCCGAACCTGCTCCAGCACTGTCTGCAGCGGAGCGGCCAGGTAAAGCGGCTCCAAGGGGTCCACTGCTGTGTGCCTTTCTTCAGTCTTGACATACTTCATCACTGAGCCTTCAGCGCTTCCCAACCGAATCCCAATGCCATCTATGTGCGTCTTGTGGCATGCACATCGAGGTCATGGCGACAATGATGGTGTGCCATGCACATCGAGGTCATGGCGACAATGATGGTGTGCCATGCACACCGAGGTCATGGCGACAATGATGGTGTGCCATGCACATCGAGGTCATGGCGACAATGATGGTGTGCCATGCACATCGAGGTCATGGCGACAATGATGGTGTGCCATGCACATCGAGGTCATGGCGATGATGATGGTGTGCCATGCACATCGAGGTCATGGCGACGATGATGGTGTGCCATGCACATCGAGGTCATGGCGACGATGATGGTGTGCCATGCACATCGAGGTCATGGCGACAATGATGGTGTGCCATGCACATCGAGGTCATGGCGACAATGATGGTGTGCCATGCACATCGAGGTCATGGCGACGATGATTGTGTGCCATGCACATCGAGGTCATGGCGACAATGATGGTGTGCCATGCACATCGAGGTCATGGCGACAATGATGGTGTGCCATGCACATCGAGGTCATGGCGACAATGATGGTGTGCCATGCACATCGAGGTCATGGCGATGATGATGGTGTGCCATGCACATCGAGGTCATGGCGACGATGATGGTGTGCCATGCACATCGAGGTCATGGCGACGATGATGGTGTGCCATGCACATCGAGGTCATGGCGACAATGATGGTGTGCCATGCACATCGAGGTCATGGCGACAATGATGGTGTGCCATGCACATCGAGGTCATGGCGATGATGATGGTGTGCCATGCACATCGAGGTCATGGCGACGATGATGGTGTGCCATGCACATCGAGGTCATGGCGACGATGATGGTGTGCCATGCACATCGAGGTCATGGCGACAATGATGGTGTGCCATGCACATCGAAATCATAGTGATGATGATCCTTGGATCATACACCACGCACGGTAAAGGGAGCCCTTGTTTTTCATGCTCGATGTGCATCTCCTTGACATCACTTGTGTCTTTACAGAAACAACCATTGACAAGTAGGAATCCCTCGTGCGTGAATCTGGCTTCGAATTTCGCTGCGGTGCCATGAGCTTTACAGGGGTTTAGTACTGGCTGAGCTTTACAGGGGTTTAGTACTGGTTGAGCTTTACAGGGGTTTAGTACTGGCTGAGCTTTACATGGGGTTTAGTACTGGCTGAGCTTTACAGGGGTTTAGTACTGGCTGAGCTTTACAGGGGTTTAGTACTGGCTGAGCTTTACAGGGGTTTAGTACTGGCTGAGCTTTACAGGGGTTTAGTACTGGCTGAGTGGACCCCCCACCTCTCAGGTTGGAATCCAACGATTTTCCCTAGACATTAGGCTCACATGTTGACACTGACACACGCATACAATGTAAACTTAATGCTTGGGTGATGCCGCACTCCGGAGAATTTGCTTTGGAAGCTGCATTGAGGGCGGGAGGAGGAGCTGCTAGCAGCACACACCCGTGACCCCCTCGTGGGCCCTGTCTTGGCAGCTGCGGAATGTGGGCTGGGGCTTCTGGCTTGTTGGGCATGTGCAGGCTTGTGCTGGCACTTTCCGTGCCTGCACATTACCCGCTCCCCTACTCGCCCTCAACCCATCTCAGCTGCGCGATGTATGCGTGCCAGCTCAAGGGCAACTTGCCAAATGATGACGGGTGACCTGAATGCCCCTTCGCTGTTGCAATGTCAACTCATTCCGGAATAACAATCGGCCAGTACCCAGAAACCATCCAGATTTGACTGACTGCACCTTGTCACAAGTGCTCCCATTGCTAGGTTTGCAGCAGTCACAACAGCGGTCACAGCCAGCCAGCCAGCCAGCAAACTCTCTGCCCATAACCAGCCAGCCAGCAAACTCTCTCTGCTCACAGCCAGCCAGCCAGCAAACTCTCTGCTCACAACCAGCCAGCCAGCAAACTCTCTGCTCATAACCAGCCAGCCAGCAAACTCTCTGCTCACAACCAGCCAGCCAGCAAACTCTCTGCTCACAACTAGCCAGCGAACGCTGTGGTCACAACCAGCCAGCCAGCAAACTCTCTGCTCACAAGTAGCCACCGAGTCTCTCCATCTGTCATAAGGCGTCCAACTGTCACTTCTCTCCATCTGTATTTCCAATTTTCAGAAGGTTTCACTTGCACTGTTTGCTACAGAAACCAAGAAAAGCCCCTTGCTCTTCCAAATCGAACATATGCATCAATTCCTAGCACAAGTACCGGGGCATCCTTGGGGGTGGAGTGGGCTAGGGCCTACGCTTGGACGGCCCTGGTAGTGGAGCCACCTTCTTCAACATTGCCACAAAGAACCCTCCAGTATTCTGTGAGGATAACAGCACCATTACACATGCAGCACATCAAATGAGCAGTGCGAAGTAAAACAAGGCAATTTAATGCAAATTGGCATTTTGTAGATGGCAACTTATATTTCGTGTCAGAGCGCGGGTGACACGCCTTGCCAGTCGGTCAGAGCGCGGGCAACACATCTATCTTCTATCTAGAGGCACTGCACGCACTGATAGTTACCGGTGATTGCAACGTTGAAGTTGCACACTCTCCGTAGGATGTATGGTATGACATTCCAGGACAAACATAGCCAGAATTTACAAGCGTTTGCAACGGTTGCGTAAGAAATATCCCTGCCGATCATTGGATTGCATCTGATAGTGATCAGATGATGACCTGGGGCAAAAACCCTCGTAAACCTTTGCAAATCCGGCTACGTTTGTCCGAGAATATCATTCTGATGAATACAATGGTGGCACATTAAAGCAATATCAGAGTAATAGCTAACAACGCTGATGTGGCATGCTGCAGAAGGGATCAAGATACTGGCAAATCCAGCGTTGAGGTTGCGCACTCCGAGCGCGATCAGTGTACTGACAAATCCAGTGTTGAGGTGGCCTATCCCAGCAAAATTGGAGTACTGGCAAATCCGGTGCTGAGGTGGCCTACTCGTATAAATAATTGAGAAATGTATTTCTAAATTGTTTTGGAAGTACTGGGGAGGAATTTCTGGTGTGCAAAAAAAGCCCAAGGCTCGACGAGGGACTGAATTTTTTGTTTTGTTTTTTTGCTGAGAATTTCTCGGGGTGGAGCTTTGAGGAATCTGCCAGTTTGAGTTTCCCGACTTCTGATTGGTTGCATTGACACAGTAGGAACCGTGACAGTAGATGAGTTTCAGTCGGAAAAACTCTTTGGTGTTTTGATTGGTCGCTGTGTCATAGCAGAGCTAGGACACAGATGCTCAGAGTTGAGCCAAGTGAGAAAGTGTTTGCAAACAGCCTTGTCGCTTAGAATGGCCCGTGAATGTGAAAGAGCAAAGAGCAGAAGCTTTTGAAATAAGCTTTGACACACCGTGCACTTGATTCCATGAGAACTTTGGGCTCCGAGTCTACCAATTCAAAGTTTTCAAAATTTTCAAAAATCTTCTCGTTGATTTTTTTTTATTCGCAATCTAAACGCAATGGCAGCAGCAGCGGAAAGAGCAAGATCGGAAGCGAGTATGCGCACGGCGTATTCAGACCTGCGTCTGGTCGGGCGGATTATGAACTCCAGTGCGAACGCGGCGAAGAGATGTGGCGGAGCAGGAGCAGCAATGAATCGTGCGGTGGGCCGGGTGAAGCAGGATAAGTTACTGAGTGCTGTGGAGATGTTGGGCTTCGGTTTGTCAGGTGGCGAGTTCGCGGCAGCAGTGAGGGACGATCAAGGCGTGGTGACGACGGCAGCAAGTTTGACACGTCCAGGCAGAGGGGGGCCGACTTTGTGTTCAGCATTGGTAGAGGCAGTTGGTCAATGCATGGAAGTGCTTGTCGGGGAGCTGGGCTTCAAAATTCCACAGGCGCCGCAGCAGTCGGCGTCTGCAAACTGCGGAAACGACAAGCGGGACAAAGAGGAAAACGATGAGAACGCGGAGGAGGAAGAAAAGGCGTGAGAGGACCTCTTGGCGGAGGAGGAAGCAGCAGGACCGTGAAAGGTAAAACAAAAAAGGTAAAACTGACAACGGAATTTCACCGGAGGAGCTTCCGCAGGATGAGGAGCTAAAGCGCAGGATGAATGCGTTCTTGACGTCGCGGATTCCTGGATACGCGCTCGCCCTCGGGAAAGGCAAAACTTCCGACTTTGCGCTTAGGGAGAGGCCAAGTGCGAGATCGCGGAACAGTTGTTGCGGAACCAATGCCAGGAGAGATGAAGTCGGTCGCGCCGCCGCGGCTGACTAAGGATCAGTTTGTGGAACAAAATATGGAGATTTTGGAAAATCTGGACAGTGAGAAGAAATGCGCGCAGTTCAGCAAGTATATTTCCTGGATTGTTTCGCTGACGAATAGGTATAGCTGGGTGGACGTATATGACTTTGACGCGCAGGTGAGAGCGGATTATGAGGACAAGCGTATTGTCTCTTGGGACCCAATTCTCTTGGGATTTTGCTTTCAGCATACGTTTACTGGGACGTTGCGCCTGCTTGATGACAAGCGGGGCAAAAACACAAGGAAGAAAAAGGTGACAAGAGGAAGGACGGAGTGTGCGACCTTTTTCAGTCTGCACGCGGATGCCAAAAAGGACGGGACTTTGGATTTATCCAAGCGTGTTGCAAGTGCAAGTTTGCGGCACACGGGGAGGCGAATTACAACAAATGAGTTTGCATTGGAGGATGGGGCGGAGTTGCCGAAGCCGGCCCTGAGTGTGATGCAGGAACTGGCTGGTGAAAAAGGTGAATCGGAACGGAGGAAAAAGTATCGAAGCCGAAAAGGAAGTGATCGGCAAAATTCCCCGCGATGTTCACAGCCGTGGGAGTGACTCTAGCGTCTGACGGGTGCCCAAGGCAGAGCACCTGGGTTACAAGCAGGAGGTGGAGGCAATGGGCGCGCTAGTGTCGCCCCTAACGGAGAGGGCGGACAGATGGGCGCGGGCAGCGTGGGGACTGCCGGGTGCAGAGGTTGTGATCCGTGGGGTGGCTACGGGATTTGCGTGGTAGCAAACACGGCCCGCAGAGTTCTTCAAGGTGGAAAATTATGTCCCACCTGGTCACGTGGAGAAAGTGGCAAGAAAGCTACAAGAGGAGGAAGATGCTAGCAAGATGGTGCTCGGAGTGTGCCCGGTATCTCAACGTTGGGAATTGTGTTCCGGGTTGTTGAAGGGAAAGTGAAAGGAGAGAATGGTTCTAGGCTTGTGGGTTTGTCGGTGAATGAGAATTGCAAGATTGACAAAAGGAGTTTCCAGTCAGTATAAACTTCTTTCGCCCTCATCCAGCCATATAGTTTTATGGCGAAAATGGATTTGAAGAGTGCATACACATTTGCAAGGATGGCAACGCACTTGTTTAAGTTTCTGACGAGTGAGTTTTTGGAGATTGTTAGGATTGACACGTGTTTCCCATTCGGGGCTAAAGCGATCTCGGGGTTGTTTTTGGATGTTACCCACCTGATGAAGTTAATGCTGCAGGAGAGAGAGTTCCGGGGGTTGTTGTGTATTCATTTAGATGATTTCTTGTGGGTGACAGACTCGGAGGAAGCCTATCGGGAAGGTTTTGAGATTCCGTTAGAGCTGGTGGAGATCTGGGCTTTGAGGTACCCCCGAGAAGGTTGAAGTACCGAGGTTGAGGGACCGAGGCAGGACATAGTGTTTCTTGGTGTGCGACTGCGGACTAACCAGTTGGGACTGGGAATTGTGTCGATGAGTATTGATGAGGGTCGGGTGCGGAGAGTTGCCTCGGCTTGCAGGGAGAGGGCAGTGTTGCCAAAAGTGCATGTGAAGGAGATGGAAAGATTGGTGGGGCAGCTGATGTTCTATGTTCTATGGTGGTGTGTGGCGCCAAGATGTACTTGAGGTCTGGTTATGATCTTATTGGTAGAGCTGGTAGGCTAAGGTGGCACTATGACAAAGTGCCCGGGGACCTCAGTGGGGACTTGATGTGGTTGGCTAAAATGCTTGAAGTATATAATGGTCAGGCAGTGGTGTTGAACTGGACACCGGTGGTGAGGGATTTCTTTGTTGTGGATGCTACATGAGGAAGCAGTGGACGGGGGAATGGGTGGTTTCTTCGGAGGAAGGTGGTTTGCTCTGAAGTGGGAAGAGGTGAAGTTGTAGAAAGTGCTACTGTTTATCTCTTTCAGAGAAGAAGCTTCCAACCGTATTACGTATATGAAGCTATTTGTCGTTTACTGGCCCAGAAGAAGTGGGGCCATCTGTTGAAGGTTGCACGTACAGTAAGGCTGTCACATGAAGTGACAATGAAGCAGCCAGGTTGATGGCAGGGAACCCGTGGGGGAAGTCTACTTTCATTCCTTTGTTGAAAGAGATCTTGTAGCTCACAGTAAAACAGGATGTAAGGCTAGTGATTAGAGGGATTTCCACCAAGGCTAATCACTTGGCAGACGCTCGGAGCAGGAGCCAAATGGGGAGGTTTTATGACCTCCACGGGCAGTGGTCCCAGAGGGATGCCCCACAAGACCTGGATGATTGGATGGTGACGGACTGGTTGTGGGAGAAGGCCAGAAAGTTAGGACCTTTTGTTGTGGATGCTTGTTGTGACAATGTGGGAGCCAACTCCCGGTGCTTTAGGTGGTGGTCCGAGGAGGACTCTTGTTTGCTTAGGCACTGGAGGAGGTTGAATGTGTATTGCAACCCCCCTTTCTGCATGATCGGGTACTAACAAATTCAGCAATGAGGGCCCAGCGGTCATGGGTTAGGCCGCAGAGGTTGTGCATTCAGGACAACCCCCAGCCGACAACGAAGGTTACAAACATTTATTCTTGGATCCAAGTTCTACCCAAGCACCGGCCGCAGGAGTTGCGCATGCGGAGTAGCCCCCACCAACCTCCATGTTGTAGGTGTCATGCATGCTAGGCAACCCCTGCTTGTATGCACGCTAGTCTGTAGGGGTTAGGGCCTCTGCCCCCCCTCCCCCCCCACCCAGGCCGCACCTGCACGTGTGGTAGCAGACGCAAGCAGCGGTGCAGTGGCAGCGGCTCGCCGCTCACCCGCACTGAACTTGAGGGGGGCCACATCGACCTCCTATAGCGCCGTCGCATCGCTGCGGGTATCTGCACCAGTCAAGCCACCACCCTTTCTCGGTAGTGAAGAAAGGAATATGACATGGCGCAAGAGCAGCACATGGTGAGCGGAACTACTGGAGATGGCACATGGAAAGAAGCATAGATGGCGGGCAAAAACAAGAAGAGGGAGTGGAAAGAGCAGGACATGGCCTGAGGAAACAAGAAACCGAACGGAATGGACATGAAGGAAAAAATAGGAAATCGTGGGTGAAACCAGAGGGACTTGGCAAGTGGAAATGGCAAGATGATAGGAGGGCCATGCGTCATACTAAGTCCGATCAGCGGCCCTCTTGGCAATGTACTTCTTGCCACAGATTGAATAAGAGGCATGGTCAACAAAGAAGGGTTTGCTTACATGGTCCTCCTGGGTCGACTCGAAGGTGGGGTAGTGGTTCAAGCCATCATCTATCACTTTCCAGGTGCTCAAGCCAGGGTTCCACTTCAGATCGGGGAGGTAGCCGTGGGCATCCATGAGTTCTACCGCCCCGCCACACCTGCCACCCCAGGGACCGCGGGGCCCTTCTTTTCCGCTGCTAACTCCAGGGACCGCACTTCATGCTGAGCAAGATGGCGCGACATCATCGTCCGGAAGATTTATTTTTACTGATATTTAATGCTCGTCAATCCCAGGCTGATTTCGGCCAGTGTCTTCAACATGTTCGATGTGCCAGCGACTCCCAGATCCAGACGAGCTATGGATTCCTCCTCTGAGCCCACCCACCCAAAGTCGGGAAGGTGGACTTGCACGAGAGTCATGTACCTATGAGCTACAAAAGTCAAGTGGCAACGAATGGTGTACAAGCCACCTTGTTCAACAGGAACCGCGCATCATTTCCTCGTCCCACATGGAATGGAAGGTTGGGCGGGGATGGGTATGGGAATTGGAAATAGGAATTGATATGGTGATATTTCATCCTCAAACCGTTGTTCTTGAGATAGGCAAGAGACCATATCAAACAGCCAGCAAATACAAACATAAGCTGAGGATACCATAGCGCTGACAAAATGGTCTCAAGATCACCTAAAATGCTCTGCCAAAATAACAGAATAGGAAAAGGGGTCTGTGCCGGAGATAAGACCTGATGAGCAACTCCGACACCACAGCTTCGTCTTCCACGGGATTGAATGTGCACGTGGAATAGCACATGATGCCTGCATCCAAGGGACCGGATTGATCGCACACGTGGAATAGCACATGATGCCTGCATCCACGGGACCGGGTTGATCGCACACGTGGAATAGCACATGATGGGACGGGTTGATCGCGTGGAATAGCCGCCCATCAAGGGACTGGATTGATCGCACATGGAATAGCACATGACGCCTGCATCCAAGGGACCGGGTTGATCGCACATGCAATAGCACATGACGCCTGCATCCAAGGGACCGGATTGATCGCACATGGAATAGCACATTGCCGCCGTGGGGAATGGTGCAAGCATCACAAAGTGACAACGTCGAGACTTTAGGGTCCGAGTGAAGGGTCGGGAGATGGATCTAATGCTGATGGCTTTCAATGTTAGCGGCTATGGCCTTGAGACAATTGACCAGAGCAGGCTTAAGCGCACAACTGGTAGAGGCAGTCGCAATGCACCTCAGCACCTCGCAATGAAGCCTCCTGTCAGTTTGGCGAGACTCACCTCCCACACGAAGCAGCGATAGGCCCCGTAGCGCAATCTGAAGCTGGATGGAGTGCAACTTGATGCCATAGTCAGGGTGCCACTGCTTCCATACCTCGGGGAGCTTCCTCAGGGTACCATCTCCGCTGCAGGGCACATCGCAAATAATCCTGTGCATCTCTCTCCAAAGCTCGCCCCGTCATCAGGTACCATTCATCAGGTTACAAAAATAAAATATAACACCGTCCCTTCATCCTAAGCACTCCCCACAGGGCACAAAACAAATAATGTACTTTACCCAATCCTGTGCCCGTCCTCCTCCCTCCAGGTCTCGCCCTCGCTGCAGGGCACATCACACATATTCCCGAGACCTCTAATTCCTGTGCCCGTCCTCCTCCCTCCAAAGCTCGCCCTCGCTGCAGGGCACATATCATATTCCCGAGACCTCTAATTCCTGTGCCCCGTCCTCCTCCCTCCAAAGCTCGCCCTCGCTGCAGGGCTATCCACACATATTCCCGAGACCTCTATCCTGTGCCCGTCCTCCTCCCTCCAAAGCTCGCCCACGCTGCAGGGCACATCACACATATTCCCGAGACCTCTAATTCCTGTGCCCGTCCTCCTCCCTCCAAAGCTCGCCCTCGCTGCAGGGCACATCGCAGATAATCCTGTAACTTTTACTTCTATGCCCAAGCCCTTTGAGGTGAGGAACATTCATCTGCGAGAGATGGTGAAGAGCAACATGCTGGACCCACTGTATGTAAGCACAGACCAGAACACAGCTGACACTTCACCGAGTCACTGCCTACACTGAGCTTCATGACTCACTGGAAGAGACCTCTCATGTAATGAGTATACTGGGAAAAGTACAGTCCGTGGCTGAGTTGGAGAAAGAGAACTGATGGGCACCACCCCGATGACTGGAGCTGGAGAACGGGTACGACCCCTGACTTAAGGGCCTGGAACCCTACAGCACAGATCATGGTCGTAGGATCAAAGATAACAGCAACGAAGCATTTACACGAAAGTAGTACGGCCAAGTTTGGACCGTCACAGTGATGGCTGAGTGTTGTAATAGTCAGTAGGATCTGTGAGTGACACATGAACAGAGTCCATGAACTTTCACCAAAGCATCGCCAAATCACGACCGTAGAGTAATGATTTGGCGCCTTACTTCACGGCGTTTCGCCGAGCAAACAGTCTGTAAACAGTTGTTAGTGGAAGGTGATGTTCGCCTTTTATGATACTACCTAACTACTTACCTGATTCCAAAACACAGAGGATCTTGTGCCCCTCCTCGCCTAATTCCACCCAAGGGTGCCTTTCGAATGCAACAGTATGGCAGCAGAGCGCAGAGTATCCTCCTACCGCTCCGTCTACCCAAACTCACAACTTTCTGGAAACCTTCCCACCGCAGGGCGTCGTGCACTGAAACTTGTGCCACTCAATCACTCTACCCACAAAGAAAAGCATCCGGTCTCTTCTTGTGTTCCTATGCTCTATACAAAATCCTATGTGGAGGCAAGGATATAGAGTGGCGTGCCTACCGATCATATATGCCAGCTGGATAACGCCCTTCAAGCTCCGGTTTCGCGTATTTCTTGCCGGCTTCGGCCGGACCTCCGGGAAGGGCAGCATTCGGCACGATTTGGCCCTTGTGACAAACCACCATGAGGCGTGAACATGCAAAGCCGAGTGCCGCGCACCGCCGCACCAACATGTAGCACCGCCGCGGGTCCACGTCATTCGCCACCACGGCACCGCCGCCCTCCGGTGCAGTAGTGGTCTCGCCTGATCGATCGCCCACCTCCATTTCACTACTGAGAACGGTATGGAGGTCCGGACACACGCCTGAAGGGGAAGCAGGGTTAAGCACACAACGGATTAGGATAAAGGGTCTGTGCTGCGGAGAAGGACAGGCACAAGTGACCCGATGTCGAATTCGAGTCCAGGAAAACTGCTGTTCCACCCATGAATGACGAGATAGCACAAATGTGTCAAGCGCTTCCAGAGTGAAAATGAGGGCTTAGCCTGACTTTAGGTTTGTCTACGCCGGGCCTAAGGCACAGCCTCCCGAAACTTGCGCAGAGTCCAACGATTCCAACGAAGCACCTCGATAGGGCAGCCTTGCGAGAAGGCCACGCCACCGCCTTGCAGCCTTGCTGCCTCGGCACTAAAGAAGCATCACAAAATCGAATGTCGCTCGCCAAGCTCGATAGAGATAAGTGCCGGCCGAAGCACGTGAAGCAAAATCAAGTTACTGCCACACGTAGGCGAGGGGCACACCGTTGCGGTGCAGAGCCTCCAGAAGCTGTGTCGTCTTCGATCCCGGAGAAGCGCACATATCGAGCATGAGGTGGTGTGGCTCAGGGGCCAGGAGGGACGCTGGAATCATGCTCACCACCTCCTGTCCACCCGAAGCTTATAGAACAACGGTCAAGCGCAAGCTTGAAGGTTGCAAAGAGGACCAGCGGGCTGCACGTCGGCTTGGTGGAGAGGTCCTAGCCACACATTACAAGCTTGCAGAGGAGCGCCCACAACAGGCCAATATGGGCTCTTGTAAACTGTCTATGATGTGCAGGCATCGCGAGTGTTACGCGAAGTAAATTTTACGTTTAAAAGGCTGCTGTGGGGGACAGAGACAGGGTTAGGATGTGAGGCCGTGGCTCCCGGAAATCCTGATACCTGTCGAGTTAAAACCCCTAAGCTGCTGTAGTCTGCAAGCCAGGCTTTGATTTTCTGTGTATGCCCCGCACAAGCGAATTAGTTTTGGCAACCTTATATAGCTACGCGCATAAAACTTACAGTTCGGTGAGCTCAGGCCCTTGCCCCTGTGACTTCGACACAGGTTTGAGAAGAACTTTGTCCTGTCAGATGCCTGTTTGTGGCAAAACACCCTGCTCTAAGTGCGTGTCATTAAAGCGTGAGGAGATATCGAGCTTTTGGAAAACCTTTAAGTGCCAATCGTCGCTGTATTTTAGCGCCGCCTTGTCGCATCCGAGCTGCCAGCCATTGCACCATGCGAGTTTGCTCGGTGGGGGGACGTATCGATTGCGGTTGTCGTAACAGTCTGCTGTGGGTTTCAGTAGTCTCGATCCACTGAGCATGCACTCCTTTGTCGCCTCTGCGTTGTTTGTCATGGTGCTAACGCGGAAGGTGACGGGAAGTGGCTGGCGAAGAGCAAGAACGAACTGACCCCAGCAGTCCGAGAGAAAACCTTGCATCTGCCAGTAAAACACAACATCATTAGCACCAAAAAATGCTATGGGTTCCGAACAGCGCGGATTGTAAAATTCTGCTGCACTAGAGCTGCGTTCGATTTGCGGCCCGCCGCGCCTGATAATATTGCTCAAAAGTCGTGATTTGAGCGAGTTCTCGCCGTGGTTTGAATGCCTCCGTTTGCACTTCCACGTCTTCATCAGGTTGTTTCGCGCGCTTCTTCCTGAGAAAGCTGCTCTTGGATCGAGACTTTCTCTTACCCAAAGTCATTCTCGAATACTGCAAGAAAGTGAAGTGACGGTCTATACTGATACTGCGCAGAATTGTTTCCTAGATGAACATGCCTGTCGCTGATTTCATTTGCACACTCGACTGAAGCGAACCTGAGGTCGCCAAAATGACTAAACCTCTGCTCCTTATGATTTGGAACCTGGCCAAATTACCTTACTACCTCTGCTCCTTATGATTTGGAACCGGACCAAATTACCTTACTTACTTACTTACTTACTTACTTACTTAATCAGCAGCAGCAAAGCGCGAATCCCAACGGGCGACACAGACGAACTTCCGATCTCACGATCGCCAGACGCTAACGATGACAGTGCCACTGCAGTCGCGTACATTTATCGCGACGCCACCCTCGCGTTATGGCATGGCATGTTGGGATGCAAAAAGCGAAGTATTGTCGCGCACATGATCCTACGGTCAGATGGCCTAGTGGAGATCTCCTTTTGAGATCGATCCGCCTAGTACTTACTTACTTACTTACTTACTTAATCAGCAGCAGCAAAGCGCGAATCCCAACGGGCGACACACACGAACTTCCGATCTCACGATCGCCAGACGCTAACGATGACAGTGCCACTGCAGTCGCGTACATTTACCGCGACGCCACCCACGCGTTATGGCATGGCATGTTGGGATGCAAAAAGCGAAGCACTGTCGCGCACATGATCCTACGGTCAGATGGCCTAGCGGAGATCTCTTTTTGAGATCGATCCGCCTAGTAGCTCTTAAACGTTGCAGACCCTCTATTGTAGAGGGTTAACTATTTTCAATCAAATTCAATCAGTCATAACATGAGCTATAATAGGGGGACCCATGCAAATGACGGCTCATTTTCAAGATTGGGTCCTCCCCAATGCATGGTTATGATTGGTTCCCACTATGGTAGCCATTTCCGCCCGAAAAACAACAAGAATTGTGCACAACACGCAGTAAAAACAAGGCCCTTTTCAGACCCCTGGCGGGTTAACTAAATATTTTGTGTATCGGCGATATTTCCTTTTCCCCGTGGATACGATTCTGCTCCCGAGTGATATAAAATATTTTCTTAGACCGAGGACGTATGGAAAGTATAGAAACTGAAGGTGAAGCGGAATACGATCACCAGGTATTCTTTGATGCCCTCAACGACCAAGAGGATTTTTTCGACGAAGTTGTGGCGGTTGAAACATAAGATCTTCTAGAGGCTTGTGATGTCGAGCATCTCGTGCAGGGCGTCGTACACGAGGTCTCAACAAGTACCACGATAGGTTCCGGACTTACAAGCCCACCAACGACCACTGTCCAACCACCTACCGACGGAACCGAAACCTTGACATGTCAGGTTGGGTTTGTTATTACTGTCTCGTCCCCTACGAGTAACCCTTCCGAGATCGTTGCTGATCTTAGCAACGTTTTCCTTGAGAGCGCCAATCCGGCCACCACTCATGTCGACATAAGTGTCTCGGGGGCTGTTGGGTCTTCGTCGCCCAACAGAACGACCGTTCACGTATTTGTGAACGTCGGCCCACAACCCAAACGGGCACTTGCATCACAAGCGCCCCCTGAACTTTTGGCAAGCGACAAACCTTCTGAAGCTCCATGTCAGGGATATGACCGACGACATATGTGTCATACATGTCATACATGCCATACATGTCATGTAATATGTCATAATAAATGACATACAGCCGTCAAGTATAGTTAGTACGGTCGACTATGACATACTGGAATATCCTAGTTCACCGGATATCAGATAGTCCCGAACTGTATGCGGATAATCTTAGGGCTTTATAAATAGTGATGGGATTTTTCACGGTTTGAGATGGGTCGAGCGTAATCCATCGCGGCGAAAATGGTATTCGCGACGGGACTCGAACCCATGACCTCCTGATTGAATCACAGTCGCTCTACCAACTGAGCTACGCGGGTTGATGATGACATCGACCCGCATTCAGTGGTACTCATTCAGTTTCTGATATAATTACGGATCGCGATTCGGCAGCTTCGATGACGCACCAACATCTGATGACTGCTCGCGATCCCTAACATATTTCCCCACTTGAAATCAGATCGTCACCTGACGATTCGTGTTCCAGTTCGTATCACAGTTCGGTCGATGTTATGACGTGGCAGCTTACAGTAAACACTCAGTATTGTTGGATATGCCCCTAGGACTCGGGATATATTCACTCAGTGATAGGTTTTCTCAGAATGTATTAAAGCTGATAAGTTAGCCCGTTATATGGGCATAAACAGTTAGGGTTCAGGTTCGGGTGACAGTCATACACACTACTATAGGAAGAGTCACAAAGCAAGCGGTGTGACTGTTCCAGCACACCACCTAGTGTGGTGACTGGCTAGCCGAAGGTGAAACCCGTGAACAAACACCATCTACAGCGGTGGAAATTGGGCTCTAAGGGAAGGCCTGTCCTTTCTGGCAGGGCGGTTCCCAGCCAAGAGTTGCAAATCTGAAACCGGTCCGTGATCGGACCCCTCTGCACATACAGCTACGGTCAATCTCACTGTGCAGGAGCGGCATGATTAACTTCCTAGCCACTAGTTGGCGGTGGCACTGCTGTGCCGGCCCGCAGCACAGTCATGGTGCCGTGAATTGAAGATGTCGATGCCGTGATTGAATCATTCGTAGAGCTCCAGAAGAAATCTGAAAGGTCTCGATCGTCGTGCGAGGGATCCTCCCCGTCCTCCTCGTCAGTAGTCGGTCCCGGTGAGTAGTCCGGTGACGGTGGTGCATCCCAATACAGCGGTGAAGTGGGCGGGACCGGGAGTGGAGGTACCGGGATGTAAAGCCCGATCGGTGCATTGTGAAGGCCTTGCCGAGCACGGTGCCGGCCGTGCCGGCGCGGTGGAATAGCAACCGGTGCCGCAGAAGTGAATGCAGGCTCGCCGGTGGTTGCCTCGGCAGCACCACCGACCTCCAGGCCGGTGTGGTCCGGTGCACATGCCTCGCCAAGAGTGGCAGCCGAGATTGGCGCCGCGGTGGCGCAAACACAGAAGAATGCACACACCATCACCGCAATTGCCGAAGAGCGGCCAAACCCCCAAGGCGGTGCACCGCATCCCGGACGAGATGCTGCAGGGCGCGGGACCGCATCCTCACCGTCAATAGAGTCACACCCAGCTGCAGAGTCGTCCACGTCGCCGTCGCAAGAGTCGGTCTCCGACTCGGCGTGCATGTACCGCATCGCGAAGTCCTTGCCCTCAGCCGTGATCGAGAGTCCCCCCATCTGCGCGATCCGGTCCGCAAAGCAGAGGTCGGGCTCGTGCGCGTGCATGGGGTCCACCGGCATCATGTCACCGTCGTCGGATGCCTCCGACCCGTCCGGGTAAACATGCGTGATTGCCGCCGGCGGTGGAGCCGGCGGTGCGTCCTCGCGGACATGCGTGCAAGCGGCAGCCGAGATCCCGCCTGCCACACCATGCTGAAATCTGTATAGGCAGCCCTGACCGGGAGTCCCGGTGCAGGCCCCTATGACAGATTCCTAGGTAGCCAACACTGGACCTGTGACTGATCCGTAAGCCCGTGCTGTGACACACCGAGTGTCACATGTAGTTAGACTCGAGACCGTTCCTCGGAATTCACGGCCGGGAATTTCAGATTCATGGCCGTGAATCCTGACTCCGTGACCGTTCCGGGTATATCTAGCTTAGGGTTTATTTCTTATGAGAGTTTATCTATATTGGTTCACTGACTGTCTGATATCTTGAACCGGGATATTCCAGTAGGTCGTGGACCCATTCCACGCTATATTCCACAGCTAGTTTGGCCATGATTGGCTAAAGCAGCCGCTTGGAGAGGTGGTGCGCGACGGCGCGTTTGGGGGCTCACGGGAATTTTAAGATGAGCGGTTTGCGGTGAGCGTCTTTGAGCCGCAGCTGTGGGGATTCGACCTGGGCCGGACCTAGTCGACGCAATGTTCATTTACGGTATTACGCTTGCCCTGATCCCGCTTGCTGCCGATTTTTGGGCTGGTGGCTCGAGCACCTTCGACCTCGACGACGTCTTCCAGTGCCCCTCGCTCGCATGGCTCTACCGCTCCTTCCGTGACTGTGACGTCGCATCTTCCCAACATTGCCCGAACGCGCCCCGGCGTACCACCTCCCATCAGGCTTTCAAAGTTATGGGTGTTTCCACACGAGCAAAACGGTCCCTCACGAGGGACTCCGACATCGACGCCTCACTGAGGCTCACTGACGCGGTTCGCAACACGCCGACGGCCAAATCACCGGCTATTACGAACCCCGACCCTACTTCCAACACCGACGCCGACGTTGCGACGAGGAAGTATCTACAGGAGCAGTCCAAGCTTGTGGACGAGGTCTACAAGGGGCGGCTCCATCGGACATGGGCCAAGGGTATCCGCGAGGATATCCTTGGCGACAAGAAGCATTATTTCAGCGGCACTTCTGACGCGGGTCTCCTCTCCGATGTGGTGGTTCAGCTACGTACGGAGTTTGAGTCCGCTGGGCTGGACCTCGTCTCGTTCGACCTTGACGACCCCCAGGCTCTGGTGGTGGGAAAGGTGAACGCCTTGCTGTACGACGTGCTTGGGCTTATCATCGAGAAGCACAGCAACGCCCACGTCTGGCTTACGGGTACGGACGCGTCTGCCGACCGAGATGGACGGCGTGCGCTGGTGGACATCGTGAAGCGCAGCGTACCAGTGGCGTTGCGGGAGTCCTTCCAGCAGGAGCATGCCGCGCTTACTTATCCCGCAAACGTTGACCCGCAGCCGATTTTGGCTCGGGAACAACGTTTGGTGCGGGATAACAAGGCCGCCGACTGGACCCCCACCGAGGCCACCAGGAAGCTCAGCCTCTACAGCCGGCTTGACCCGGTGTTCTACGCCGCGGTCAAGGTGCGTTACCCCATGGTGGCCGATCTCGCGGCGGTTTCCCTCGGTGCTCTGCGCTCTCTGGTTGTAGAGATTTATCAGGCGTGGGCGCAGACGGACGTTGGGAAGGCCATCGTGGCCAAGCCCGCAGGTGGTGGCGCGTCGGCTCTGCTCACCGGCAGCGAGCACCAGGTGCTACTGGACAAGATCAAGGAGTTGACCGAGCTGGTGCGGCGACAGTGCGGGGCGGCTCCGCCGGTGGTGCAGCAGCAGCGGGATCCGCCGCAGCGGCAGCACGGGCGGCGCCGGCAGCAGCAGCGCGGGCAGTCACCGCGGGGCTTCCGCATGGGGGTCCAATCCCCACCGGCGGTGGGCTACGATCGTGACGAGCAGCGGGCTAAGCCGCTGTGTGCCCGCTGCAAGAAGACTGGTAAGGACCTCTATCATTTCTACCGCGACTGCCCGCTTGGCGGTCGCCAACATTCCCCCACCTCGGCCGCGGCTTTCTGTATCCCCATCGACGACGAGGATGCGGAGGGCGTGCATGCCCTCGCCATGTGTGCTGTCTTTCAGGAGGCGGCGGATGATGGAGCTGAGGCCTTTGCCCGCGCGGCGACGGTGTACGGTCCGCCAGCGGTGCTGTGCGGGGGCGTTGTGGGAGGCATCGACGTGTCGGCCTACGGCTTCTCCGTTGACGCGGTGACACCGGTGGCGGAGACGTCCGGTGACGACATCCTGCAGCGGCTGGACGACCTCGCGGCGGAGGTCAACGCGGCGGTAGAGCCTAAGGTGCATTACACTCACGCCTCTGTCCCGCCGCCTGCGGGCATTGCGACGCGGGCTTCGGCTCTGGTGTGTGACGCTGCGGGCGCAGGTATCACACCAGAGGAGCAGGTTCCGGCAGGTGGTGCGGCGGCATCGGCATCCGCCGTGCCGGCCCCTGCTATGCCTGTCTTGGAGAATGAGCAAGAGCTCCTGGAGCTCTACGGCTACGGCCCGCCCGTGTCCCTTCAATCGACGCGGGTGGCCACCACGGAGAAGTCCGGCGGTGAATTCGCGGGGGTTGTGGAAACTGCCAACCACTCCGCGGTTGCGCCGGTCGACTTGACCGGCTACGACACCGACGACTACGAGGATCTTGCAGACGGCAGCTTCGCCGTCAAGCCGCGGGCTCCGGCCATCTCGGCTAATCATGCGTCGGAGCCCGCAGCCCACGTGACTGAGTCTGGTGGTGCTTCCCGCACCTACGGATGTGGCAAGCCGCCATGGGGCTTCCCCGCACACGCGGGCCCGTGGGGTTTTCCTTACTTTGTCTCCCTCATTCCTTTCATCTCGATCATGGGTGTGGGGGCAGCCGCCTACACGGCGGCCAATGACATCGACTCTGTACAGGTATCGGGTCGGGCTGCACCGCAGCCTGTGCTGTGCAGGGGAGACTTATGCATCTACCCCGGTATATCCGAGCTGGACCCCGTCACTCTGGATGCAGTACTGCACTCCCTGGGTGCTGCGACGGTGGTTCACCGGCCGCCTGACCCACTGGAGAGCAGTGCTGCAAGCTACTACCGTGGACATTGTGGTGACGGTGCTCCTCTGGACTTTGACCCCGAGTAGCTTTACTTCTGGCTCTGGCAGTGCACCACTTTCTGGTGGTGTACTGAGATGTGCTTTGACCTCAACATGGTCTTCAATTTGGTTTATGCTTTACTTTGACATCTACAATCTTCAATCTGGTTTGCTGCCACAGTGCTTTTCAGTAGTTTAGCAGGACCTGAGTACCTGTATATTTCTGCACTTGTGCCGGCTAGAGGGTTTCAATTTGTGTATCAGAATGGCACAGTTGAATTAGCAGTTAGGTTTGTCACCCTAGCTCCTACCCTAACTTATCTTGACTTTCCTGACTTACCTGTCAGTCACCACCCACAGTGCTGGGGTGGTGTGCTGAAATCTGTATAGGCAGCCCTGACCGGGAGTCCCGGTGCAGGCCCCTATGACAGATTCCTAGGTAGCCAACACTGGACCTGTGACTGATCCGTAAGCCCGTGCTGTGACACACCGAGTGTCACATGTAGTTAGACTCGAGACCGTTCCTCGGAATTCACGGCCGGGAATTTCAGATTCATGGCCGTGAATCCTGACTCCGTGGCCGTTCCGGGTATATCTAGCTTAGGGTTTATTTCTTATGGGAGAGTTTATCTATATTGGTTCACTGACTGTCTGATATCTTGAACCGGGATATTCCAGTACACCATCCACCGTGAAGCCTCCCATGTGGGTGGCAGGCTAGCACTACGGCAGGAAGTCCTGCAACGCACCGTCCTCCCGCTCCGGCTCGAGCCCGAAGGCACACGCCGAAACGCCGTCGAGCATCTCCGGCTTGCCCCCCGCCAGAAGGCAGAGCGCATCGAACCGCTCGCCGTCGTGCCCGTCCATGGCCGCCTGAAACTGCTCCGCCAGTAAGTCGTTCTCGATGTCACCGAGGGAGAAGCTGTGGAAGCTTCCCCCAGCGCCGTGCTTGCCGCCGTTCGGGCAGTCGCGGTGCCAGTGACGCGCCTCGTCCTTCTTGCACGTCGAATTTTGGCAAAATGGAATGAAGTCGCCGCTGCCTCTGTGAAAGGCAACGCGCTTCCTCCCCTGCGACTGCGACCAGTTCCCCCCCGTCGGGAGGTCACCTGCCGCGAAGCGAACACCGGAGCCGCCTCCCCCGTGGCCGATCTTGTGCTTGTCCGCCCGCGGTGTAAATCCCCGCCCGTTGACCTTGTCCATGAGGACCTTCAGCTGCCGCTTCACGTCGGGGATGATGGCCGTGAGGTCGGACAGCTGCGAGGTGTCACCGTCAGTGGCCACGGCCGCCGCGGACAGGGTGAACGAGGCAGTGTGCGTACCGGCTGCGACGTGTCGGGCGTAGCACTCGAGGACCCATTGCTGAACGGTGAGGAGGTCCACGGCCGCCCGCTGCTGGTGCGTGAAGAGCCTCGACACCACCGGCGCGTAGAATCCAGGATCCAGCGCCGCGAGGAACAGCTCCTTCACCTCGTCATCGTCGAGGGTGTTGCGCCTCTTGGCGGACCGCAAGGCCGCGTTGAAATCCGTGATGGACTCGGACGGGTCGGTGTAGGCCTTGAAACGGAAGCCAAGGAGGTCCGATGTCCCCTGAAAGGGTGCACCGGAGTCCAGCAGTCGCCGTGCGAGCTCCATAAGGGCTCGCTTGCCGTCCAGCGGGTGCAATGTCGCAGAGGCCTCGAGCCAGTCACCCGCCGGAGAGGCGGGAGACACGATGAGCTCGAGCGTTGAAAAAAGAAGCTTGTTGGCCTCGGATCGGACGGCCAACGTGGAGTCCTCCAAGTCGAAAAGAGGTGCAAACAAGGCGTCCTCCGCCTCGAACGCCTCCTGGAGAGCAGGCACCAACTTGGAGAGAAGCACCTGCGCATTGGATTCCGTTCCCGTGAATCGGTCATGCTTCTCACGGAAACATTTCCGGATCACGTGCTTCGCCACGCTCTCGTCGAAGCGCTCACGGGTGAGCGAGCGAACACCCGCCAAGAAAACAGCCTGGGCGGAGTTCGCAGCCGGAACACCAGTAGGTGCCGGCGTAGCCGGCGTGACGGAATTACGGGCAGCAGCGGAGTCGAAAATCGTAGCTAAGGAGCGTCGGCGAGACACCATACTTGAGGTCAATCTAGTCGCAACCATGGTGTAGAAGACTGTAGATATGAAGCGAGGGTAAGAGGGGCGAGGTGCGGAAGGAGGGGCGGCCAAGAGTCGAAATGCGGTCGTCGAGGAATCAGTGGAAAGCTGCGGCGCGCAAAGGTCTCCAAACGTGCATGTGGATTGAACAACGCGGCCAAGGAACGTGGTGTCGGATCCGACCAAAATCCCAACGTCTACCAACGCGTAGCAAGGAAAAGATAAGCGGCCACGTGCACGAGCTCTCCGTAAATCCAATCAACCAGTCATGCAACTAGGCCATACCGCTCCGCCGCGCCTCTAGAGGAGCCCCTCACTCCATCTCAATCGTCGTCGTTTAGCCAGACATGGCCAAACGTCGCAGTGTCTGAATAAAGAGTGCGTGGGGCCAAACCTGTTGGATATACCCCTAGGACTCGGGATATATTCACTCAGTGATAGGTTTTCTCAGAATGTATTAAAGCTGATAAGGAAGCCCGTTATATGGGCATAAACAGTTCGGGTTCAGGTTCGGGTGACAGTCATACACACTACTATAGGAAGAGTCACAAAGCAAGCGGTGTGACCATTCCGAAGTATTAAGGAATTCACCGTTAAGGAATCACCAGCTGTTTGGGGGTGTCACGATTTTAGTGATTTGGCTGACTGGACCCATAAAAATAAGGAAGAGGTCCAAAATAAGGAAGGCTCGCTGGCTGGCATGCTTTCGGCAATCTTAAAATAAGAAATTGACGCTGGCATAGCTTGACGCGGTACACATGGCATTAGGCTAAGCGAGGCGCATCATTTTGCTGTAATCATTGGTGTTACGGGGTATATCACGGAGACGGTGAAATAAATATATATGAGGGTAGAGATATATATATTTATTTGTCTACTGAAATCACGAAAGCTGGCCAGTGAAGCATGCTAGGTCACACACTCGAACTAAGATGAGATAATAAAAGTGATACATAGTTTTATTGTCTTAGCTCACGGTGAGCAGGCTGACCTGGAACCTCAGATTGAGGGGTGACAGAGAGGGCAGAGGCACCCCCCCAGTATGGGGGGTCAAAGTCTCTGTCTCCATGACACCACCTCACCCCGAAGAGGTGAGGTGCCAGGTGCCCAGACCAAGGAGCAAGCAGCCCAAACCCTAGAAATACAAATTGTTACGGACCCAAGGAACCACTGCTGTCCAACCAGGCAAAGCATGCATGCGGGGACGCCGGTCCGAAGCAAGGTGTACAAATCTAAAGCAGGCTACTACCCCAAGGGCTCTATTTTCCATCGCGAGCCGGTGAGTTTCTTGAGGCGAGATCGTTGGGGGAGATGGACGGGATCCAGACAGGCGAATCACGAAAAGCTGGCCAGTCGTCCTCATCGTCGAGCTTCTGGATGTTGAGAGCCGAGACCGGCTAAGGCTGGAGCCACCGCTCTTCCCGACGCTCCCCAACGCTCTCAATCGCTAAGACCACTCGCGTCAGATTCCCATCCGCCCTCAGGTATGATCGTCACTTCAGCTCGTACTCCCGCTAACGCTATCGGTTCCGGCTCAAACTCGGGCGGGTCACTCTCAACAACAGCTGACTGGACTAAAACGCTCATCTCGCTCAGATCCTCCCTGACAAGCAGTTCAGACAGGAACGCATGCACCTCTTCATGTAGGGTCAGGTTGTGGAAAAGCTGTTTTAACAGTGCCGACGGAATCCCATACAAATTCTCTCGCGCTCCCATGCCCTTCGCAAACACACCTCCGGCTCTCATCGCGCGCCCTCCTTGCGCTACCTTCTCGTGCCTACCGTTCTGCCGGAAGAACTCGCAAGGCGTGTCGGAATCGCACACTCGCAAGGGTGTGCGCAACGGAACGTTGGTCCAGATGTGCGTGGGCTTCCTGTATGCGGTCCCGTATTTACAGTACGTGACGAGGTGCGGAGCTGGTAGATTGCCCATGCATCGACGCGTGTCCAAACCGTGGGGCTCTCTTCCCTTCGGGTTCTCAATGAAGTATGCTTCGGGCCTCAAGTACCGAATGATCTCCAATGTCCTACGAACTCGCCTGTCCGCCGCGCGCAAATCTCGGATGCCTACCGTCTTCGCCTGGCTGTACTCTGTACAAGGTGGGCTAGCCCAGACTACGTCGAAGTGTCCTGGTCTGAACTGTCGGTAGTCCCATCGCATGATATCCTCGCAATGTGTGGGGCCCCACTTGGGCTGAATGTCTACGGCAACTACTTCGCTGTTGGGAAATTGCTTAGTGAACTGCCTCTCGACTGACCCGGTCCCACAAAACAATACGAGAATCTTAGACTGGCCGACTGGCTCCTTTTCAAGTGCTGCGGCTCCGTTGACTGGCGGCAGGGTGCTCTGAGCAGATACTCTCGCGAAAGTTCCTACTTCCTCATCAAACCTCTCCTCTGGCACCCATGGCATTGCTCCGTCTACCTTGAGCTCCTCCGAGAGCGTGGTCCATACCGCTCCTGCGGACTCGTCGCGCCTCTTACGGACCCTAAGCTTCTCTCGCTCCACTCTCTTAGCCTCGATCCTCTCAAACTCCAACAACGCCCGGTTGGGAACGCCGGGCCTGCCGGCTCCGTCCCACTCCAGATCCTCTCGGGTCTTCCACTCGTTCTCACTGCGGGGCATTCCTGTCCACTTGACTCCGTCCACCTCCTACCCTGACGCTGGCGCGTGCGCGAACGCTCCACTCTCTCGACGTGGGTTTCCTTGCGCCCGCTGACGTCCAACGGAGGAGGGGGAATCTCCTTAGCTCTCTCAACAAAGCGGCTGCTCGACTCTACCGGCGAAAGCCGGTCCACGGTAAACACATCGTGCACTTTCCACTGCTTAGGCGTCTGCAACCTATAGGCCGACGGTGCGCCTCTATCGCTCGCGGGAAGGGCCATCTGCCTGTCGCTGTGAAAGACTTCCAGCACCCGAAGGGGCCCGAGGCGCTTCTTAAGCAATTTCTTGTGCAACCCGCGGTCGCCCGGCTGGGTGAGGTACGTGGCGTCCACCCAAACCTCATCGCCTACTGCGTAACTCCTGGACTTGTGACGCGCGTCGTACTGGGCGATCTGCTGCTGCTGAGCTAAGAGCAGCTTTTCCCTAGCGAGCTGCAACTGGCGAACAAATTGGCGGGCTGTCTCGTGGGCTGTACCCTTTTTTACTGCTGCGCCCCTCCCCCCCTTAGCTCGGCCTCTCCGTGATGCAAGTGCTGCCTCCACGAAGAAGTCAAGCTGAGAGGCCGGAGCGTGACCGTACGTCAGTTCAAAAGGGGTGAAGCCCGTGACGGCGGAACGAGAGTCATTAATGGCGTACTCGACCGGGGTACACCACAAATCCCAATCGTGCTGGTCGGCGTCGACATACGCGCGCAACATGCGTTCGACCGTGTGGTTTGTGTGCTCTGCCTGCCCATCACCTTGTGGGTGGTACGGCGTGGTAGAGGCAACATGGACTCCCATCAACCGATGTAGCTCGAGATGCATCTCATCCCTGAAGCGGGAGTCCCGATCACAGACGATCTTCATGGGAGCGCCGTGCAAACGCCACACTTGGTCGAAATACATGCGCGCGATCTGTGCAGCTGAGCTGTCAGCGTAAAGCATGGGGACTACGTGCACCATCTTGGACAACTTGTCCGTGAAGGTAGCAAACGCGTCGTACCCTCGCTCTGTGCGAGGCAGCCCAGTGACGAAGTCGATACTAACCACTTGCCACAGTCTTACTGGGACTTGCAGGGGGTTAAGCTGACCGTCTGGATACCCGTTGCGTGGCCGGGTCTGTTGGCACACGACGCAGGATTTGCACCAGTCGGTGACATCCTTGCTCATGCGTGGCCACCAAAAACGACGGGATACCCTGTCCAGTGTCTTATCCCTTCCTGTGTGCCCTGCTGCTGGGGACTCGTGTGCTTCGCGCATCACCAGCTCTCTGAGGGGGGAATCCTGAGCTAGCACTAGCTGATACCGCCCTTCTGCCACTCGCCATACAGTATCATGTCGTCTACCATGCGAAATGCGTCTGTCCTCTGATGTGGGGCTGCGATCAGTTCTTCCTTCAACGAGCTGAGGTACGGCCTGCGTTCGTATTCCGCTTGTGCCTATTCTAAAAATATTACGGTGGGTATACCCACCGTAACGCCAAACTTTGCAAGCTCGTACCGACCGCACAAGTAGGTTGCGGGGGTTAAACATATGAATTTTCTGTGACCCAAGAGATTGATTAAAGGACGGAAAACTTAATTTACACGACTCCGATAAGTTTTGGGCACATTACACAACCTTGAAGTTGGGGAAATAACGGTGGGTAGAAAACTTCGCTTACGGTGGGTATACCCATTCAACTCTATTTGCAGACTTCTGCAGCTTGGTATAACATCAATATACTTATTTTTTCGATATGTACTTTGATTTTGGTATATAACCGACGTACTTTTTGGTACAATATGTGCTGCCACCTCGCAGACCTCCGACACTTGCACATTCAAAATCAGGTACTATGCACACCAAATATACTATATACACAGTGCATTCCGATGATATTAGGGTTTGGGTATTTGGGTTCGTTTGGCCCGTTATCAAGTCATTTCTGGCGCATGTGGAGGCTCCATAGAGATTCACGGGAGTGTCTAGAACAAGTTGGTCACTGGTGACATGCCGTGATTCGCAGCCAATCATCGGTAATTATTGATACCCTTCGGGTGGGTATACCCACCGTAAGCACCTCTTACGGTGGGTATACCCACCTTCGTAGAATAGGCACTTGCAAGGCGCGAACGAACTCATCAGCCTTCAGTGGTCCTGACGCTGCCCTGGCCTTTGCTGCAACCCCTGTAGTGACTAAAGGCTCGTCGGGTTCTGCTTCACTGTCCTTTCGCGCAGGTGGCGCTCGGGGCTTTGCCCTGCTGGCTGCTGGGGCCCACACCAGAAGGACCGGCCAGCGCAGCGGGGGCCGACCTCCATCAGGAGACTCGAAGAGGTGGTTGGGACGACCTTTTTCGTCCTTCGTGTCAAAGACCTTGACCGGATGAAGCCCATACTTGGGGTGAATCAACCGCCTCCAGGGAGCGTCATAGTCTGGCAGAAGGAACATCGCCGAGGTGTTTTCTGGATCGGCGCGCCACTCAGCAAGGAAATGCCGAAGAATTCTTTCTATCAAGTCCGAATCCTTCGTGTAAGGGGGGTTACACCAAACGTGTTTCCCGCGCCACTTTTCCTTCAAGCAGTCGGTCCAATAGGTGTCAACCTGCCGGTTAACGCCCATGGAGTCGTAACACGCGTCAACGTCAAACATCCCGTACTGGGCCGCTATCTCCTCAAAGCGCTCCCTGATCAGCTTCCAGTCCTGGCGATCTACGACCTGGTCGTAGTGGGAGCTACCTTCTGGGGGCTTAACGGGCTCAGGTACCTTTCCGGCTGCCTTCGGATGACTCTGGGTCTCAGGATGGGGGAACTCGTCGGTCCCCGGTGCTCCTCTCTCCGGATGACTCTGGACTTCTGCTGTGGCCTGTTCCCTAGCTCGGTCTGCTCTGGTCATGACTGCTAGCGATTCGGCATCCCTCAAGGACTTCTCGCCTACTGCTAGGGTGGCAGCTGCGTCCAGCCAGAGGGCCGGCGTCTCTACCCACGTGAGCCCATTCAGATGGGTGAGCTCACCAATGACCGGTGCCGGACTGGTGGGAGGGAAGGACTCGTCCTCGGAATCACTATACTCGAAGGTGGCGCCTAAGACAGATGTGGGATCCTCGTCCTCTTCACATCTCTTGCCTTTCGGCTCAGAGTACTCGGGTCCATCTGTGGCGCGGTCCACTGCCCCGAGGACAGAGGTAGGATCCTCGTCCTCTTCGGACCCCTTGCCTTTCGGTGCGGAGTCTCTGGGCCCATCCGTGGCGCGATCCACAATCCCTTTTTCCTTCAAACCTTCTCTGGCTGACATTTCCTGATAGTCTGGTCGCCGGGACTGCGCATCCGGTACTACCAAACAGCGCCCTGGCACGTGCTCCATCTGATGGACTCCTACCTCTACCAAGTCCTCGTACCAGCGAGCCTGACGTCGGCTGAGCTCCCTAGCTGGGGCGAAGAGCCACTGGAGGGGATTGTGGTCTCCCATGAGCTTAAATGATGTAAAAATCAGATAATGTCTCCAGGTGACCGTGGTACAGTGATGGATGGCACAAAGCTCCCGTTCCCCAGCGTGATAGTTCTGCTCTGCGCTGGAGAACTGCCGGCTTTCAAAGGCCAAGGGCTGCAAGCCTCGTCCCTGATCCTGCATGAGTACACCCCCTAGTGCTACTCCACTGGCATCTGTCTGTACGAAGAAGGGTCTGGAACCGTCTGCTGCGCCCTTTTGATCGGGTAGGGCCAAGGCTGGGGGAGGAGATCAAAGCAGTTTTTAGCTGTTTAAATGCTGCCTTTTCATTCTCGCCCCAGGTCCAGTCCACGCCGGATTTGTTTGGTGAGGCGGGTCAACGGGTACGCGATATCTGCGAAGTTCTGGATGTACCTTCGGTAGAAGCCACACATGCCCAGGAACTGTCGCACGTGTGTGACAGTTTCTAGGTCTGGCCAATCGCGTACCGACGCAACCTTATCCTGCTGTGGGCGGCATCCATCCCGATCCACCACATGCCCTAGGAACCGGACTGATCGTTTGCGCAGTTTGACTTTCGACTTTTTAAGGTAGACCGAATTCTTTCGACACGCCTCCAAGACCTGGCGGAGGTGGTCGAGGTGTACCTCATGGGCGCTCTTACCCGGAACCTCAGCTGAGAAAATCATGATGTCATCTACAAATACTCTGCAAAAGGGTAGGTGCCCGAGGTACTGTTGCATCATCCTTTGCCAGGTACTTGGGGAGTTTGACAATCCCATGGGCATGACCAACCACTCGTACGCTCCAAAGTGCGTAGTCATTGCGGTTTTCTCCACGTCCTCTGCTTTCATAGGAACCTGCCAAAATCCCCAAAGGGCATCCATCGTAGAGAAGACGGTAGCCCCTTGTAGGTCATCTAAGAGACTCTGGACATCTGGGAGGGGGTACTTATCCTTGACTGTGATCTCATTGATCTGTCTGTAGTCAATGACTAGACGCAACTCTTTGGGATTACTCGGCTTGGGGACCATCAGCACGGGGCAGCCCCACGGAGAGGCCGAGGGTCGTATGTACCCTTTGGCTAAGAGTTCATCTAGCTGTTGCCGGAGTTGCCGCAACTCCTCCTGCGACAACTTGTACCCTCGCCGGTGCAAGGCGTTCCCACTCCAATCTGGCCTGAGCCGGATGCCGGACTTGAATTCCCTTGACTGGACTGATTCTGGCAGCTCTGTGCAAATGACATCTGCGAACTCCTTTTCCAGGTCCCTAAGCTGCTGCCAGATTTCCGGCGACACCGTCTCGTCTATCTCGTCCTCCGGCGGTTCCGGGGAGGCCTGAGCAGTCTGTGGGGCTGGCGGCGGGGTAGTGCCTGGCGGGACGGCCGGTACCGGCGGGTCTGTGGTCTGCGGAGCTGGCGGCGGGGTAGTGTCTGGCGGCACGACTGGTGCCGAGGCTCGCGACTTCTGCTTCTGAGGGCTCGGGACGGTGGGGACTTTTGGTCCCGGCGGCTGCCCGGCGGAGGGGCCACTTTCAGCACCAGGCTGACCGACTGCTGCGACCTGGTCACGCCAACGCACTCGCTTACGCCGTGCTCGGGGTCGTCGCTCCGCGACCAGACCCCGGCCCTGCTGGAGCGCCGCGGCTGCCTGAGCGTGCCAGGTGGGTGGCTTCCCGGCCGCGTGATCCTCTATCGCCTGTCTACGCACCGCTGGCGGAAGCAACGCAAATGCTCCGTTCGCCTCCTGCTTGCTAGCGAAAACGCTGAGAGGGTCAGGATGATCCCCGGCCTCGTCGACCGTACTCGCAAATCCCTGTGGCCTAATATCCTCGACCACCGCCCCTACTCTCCGCAAATGACACGCCCCTTCCACGTCACTGTAGCCGGACTCGGAGCTGTCCGAGACCAACCCTCCCGGCCCCTCAGACTCCTCTGCTCCGTCCGGCACCGTTGCGCTGGGACGCACGCTGACTTCACTATCCTCGGACCCGGAGGAGGGTTCTGACGCTAGGCCTGCTACAACATCGTTGGGGGAATCTTCGTCGGAGTCTCCCCCCCCCTTGTTGCAGGCCAACGCGCCAAAAGTCCCATCGGGTCCGAGGTAGACAACGAAAGCTTGCTCCTCTCTGTTTCGGAGGGTCCGCAGGTCCCGACGAGCTCGACGTTGGCTCAAAATGACTCCCTGCACCAGTGCCATTGCCGTGTCCTTGGACCGACTGGGGTCCGGGGACCCCGGCGAACAGCCGGTGATGACGACCTCTTCTCTGCCCTTGGTGAACCGGACCGAACCCCAATTCTTATAATCCAGTGTAACCGGGGAAAGGTTTGCCAGCCAAGGACCTCCATCCTAGGATGACATCCACCTTGAGGTCGAGGGGCATTACCCGAAGCTCAACCTGCTGGCCGTACGACCCCTTTGACGTCTCAGCAAGGAGCTTGGGCCTGATGCAGGAATTAGCATCATACGTGGTGCCGTCAGCCACTCGAACCCGCATGGCTTGCTCGTGGCGCACCGGCTTGATGCCGGTGAGCTTCTGCAGTGTACTCTTTGCGATAATATTGGTGGACGCTCCCGAATCCACCAACACCTTGACTCTGACGCCCGCAATCCAGGCCCAAAACAGCAACAACGTCGGTGTGCGACTGTGCCTGTCGAAACTCCTCGGGCGCGCTCCCATCGAGGACACCGCTGCCAGGGACTCACACCAGCTCGGACTGATATCGCCGTCCTGCATTATGCAGTCCAGGCGGGTGACTGACGTTTCCGCGTCGGAGTCACACTCCGGGAGGCAGTAAGTACATGCGTCAGCTAGCAGGCCGATGGCGACTGCTTTCTGGACTGCACTGCGCTCCGGGAAGTCTGGGGGGGAAACCGCGACCTGAACTGATGCTGCAGCCAGTTTAGCCGCTATGTGCTTTCTGACTTGCTCGTCCCGGTGCATCAGCTCATTGTCTTGCTGAAGTTCCTTATTCTCCCTTTCCAACTCCTCCTGCACGAAAGCATGGAAGTCCGCATGGCGTTCCGTCGAGGTGGAAGCCGGGTCCCTATCCTCCAACTCGTATTTGCGTTGCAATCGAGAGGTTCGAAGCGCCTTGTCTTCAGGAGTCAGCCATGGTCTGCGTTTCGGACCCAAAGCCTGGCGAGCCCTGCTGCTGGGGCAGCTTGCTGCCGTGGGCGGCCGCGTCTCAGCGCCGCTGCTGGGGCAGCTCGCTGCCGTGGGCGGCTCAATGCCGCTGCTGGGGCAGCTCGCCGCCGTGGGCGGCCGCAGTTCAGCGCCGCTGCTGGGGCAGCTTGCTGCTGTGAACGGCCGCAGCTCAGCGCCGCTGCTGGGGCAGCTGGCTGCCGTGGGCGGCCGCAGTTCAGCGCCGTTGTTGGGGCAGCTCGCTGCCGTAGGCGGCCGCGGCTCAGCGCCGCTGCTGGGACAGCTCACTGCCGTGGGCGGCTCAATGCCGCTGCTGGGGCAGCTCGCCGCCGTGGGCGGCCGCAGTTCAGCGCCGCTGCTGGGGCAGCTCGCTGCTGTGGGCGGCTGCAGCTCAGCGCCGCTGTTGGGGCAGCTCGCTGCCGTGGGCGGCCGCAGCTCAGCGCCGCTGCTGGGGCAGCTCGCTGCCATGGGCGGCTGCAGCTCAGCGCCGTTGCTGGGGCAGCTCGCTGCCGTGGGCGGCCGCGGCTCAGCGCCGCTGCTGGGGCAGCTCGCTGCCGTGGGCGGCTGCAGCTCAGCGCCGCTGCTGGGGCAGCTCGCTGCCGTGGGCGGCCGCGGCTCAGCGCCGCTGCTGGGGCAGCTCGCTGCCGTAGAGGCGAATAGAAGTCGTACAACCCAATACACGCACAATCGTGCGACAAAACTCGTTCCAAGTCATGCGGCTGCAGCATACACGGTCGCATAGGGCGCTGCGCGTACGCGCACCAATTTACGTACTGAGCATGGGTCGCCAGGCGACGGTCGATCATGCCGTGCAATACATGCGCCTCCAGTCGTGCAACAGCACTCGAATACTCTCCCACAGGGGACTCTAATAAAATCGAGAATGGCACGCAGTTCATTGATTATATCGATTGACGACGTGTAGATATCCGCTCGCAATATTCGACAATATTCGCAGCTTTGACGAAAGGCAGACGCAATTAAGCGCGTTTTACGTCGTTGTCTTCAGAATTCTTCTAGGAACTCGCGGAAAGGCCTCCCGGAATTCGTGTGCCGGTAATTGTACGCCCGAAGTGGCAGTCCACACAACAGGTCGCGTCTAACGTAACCACGCTGATACCAGTTGTTCGGGGTGTGAGGACTGAACCAGTCTCACAAGGGTGCAAGTAACACCTACAGGGAATATGGTCCTGAGGACTGAACCAGTCTCTCAGGTATGTAAGCAAATGTTCACTTACAGGTAATATGATGCCATGATCATAGGATGTACAGACAGTACATGGATAATATCGGATACAATGTAGGAAAGGAACCTAGTTCAGTCCTACAAAGAAATACATTGCTGTAAGCATGGTATTATCGGAATCGGATCTTTTTAATTACTCTTTTGGTCAAGCTGCCTAACAGCCACAGAGGTGGCTGCCATGTACGACAAATTTAAACTCAACCCCGAGAGCTTGCACAGCTCTCTACTTATAAAGGTAACTCGTCCTTACCATGCCACTTCATGTGTTCAGTCATTGCTGACTGCAACAACCAATCAGCTGGGATCTGTCATAAGTACTTAAATGTTTCTGACTGTCACCTCCCAAGTCTCTCATTTGAATACTCACAGATCTGCTGATGTGACTGTATAACTGAGGTCCTCCTCGATTCCCTCCAGTCATGTTCGACTGATCGAATCCTAAATGGTTTTCCACCAACTCTCTCAAGTCTGATCTGCTGTAGGTGCAGATATTCAAATGTCACATTTGAGTCAGTCACTTCTGTCGGTCACCTTTGTCAATTCTTCCAGTCACCTGTGTCATTCGGTCATGCTGGTGACTGTCATCATTTCCGGTTGGTGACTGTCATCATTTCTGTCACTCGTTATTCTGACACGCCTGTCTCTCGTACTGACTCGTGATGTACCCTAGTACACGTCTACGTACCATTGACTTCGCTGCACCTCGAACCAGGCTGCCAGGCAATCTCGATCCAGCATGGAGATCTGATCTTCAAGGAGCCAATCTGGGATTTCCATCCAGCTTGGTGACAACACCCCCCTTCCTCCAGGACTGCGGTGATACTCGCGTAACACCGTGTCCACCGCGTCCTTATTCACCATCATAACATAAGTGGGGACAGCGGGGGATAGGAGTAAGGCGGCGGAACCAGTTATCAACCCTCCAGCGGAGATGTACTCGGTGAGAGGCATGCCGATCAACGTCAGGGCCTTGTAGAAGAGGTTAACGCCGAAGGGCCCCGTGGCTGCCAATCCAGTGGCCGTGGGCATGTCAAACTGGAATTCAGAATATCCAGGAAGCGTAGGCGTCCACAAGCTCAACCCATCCGCAGTGCGGACCAGCATCGCTCTTCCTCGATGCGATCCACTATATCCGCCAGGAGGATAGTGTGGGGGTCCAGAAGGAGGTCGACGAGGAGGTTCAGATCGATCTTCATCATCTTCTCCTTCTTCTGCGCCACCTTCTGGGGGAACGCCGCTGGGACCTGCAGATCCGCCCTCCGCTGATCTCCTAGGTGGTGACCAGTTTTGAATCATCCGCCTGCGACCCAGCAACAAACCACCAGCAGTCAGGGACATACCCACACGCACACACTGCAGTTCTGTGGGATATATAGTGCTGACTATATATTGAGGTGGTGAGAACACAGAATGCTTACACTTAAGATAACATAAGAAGTCCATTAGATTGAGTGTCGCTCGGCTTAAGCCGGAAACCCTAAACCTGTGACAGCCGTACTGTACGGAGTACTAGTACAGACAGAGGACTGCGACACACACGGGGTGTCACATCCAGCACACCACCCTGTACTATTACGGAGGAAGAGTTAGGGTGGAACAGGCATCAGATTGTTAGGTGAAACAAACCACACCATCTCAAGCGGTGGAAACAAATTTCTAGCGGGGGCCTGTGCTCTTGGCCAGGGCGGTCCCAAATCTCTAGCTAGCACTACACACTGAAGGCTGCTGTGCCCGTGATACAGATCTAGTTGTGCTACTAGGCTTCTGACAGTAACTCTAGCCACCTTGAAAGTGGTCCACAGAGCAGAGTTCACAGAGATTGAAGTTGTTGTAGCTCTCAAATTGAAAGTTCAGACTGTAGATGCCGAAGCCGTCAGAGTCCAGATTGAAGATGTTGTATAAGTTAGCCGGTCCAGTGTCCAGAAGGCCGGGGTCAGTGAAGTAGCCCACTGTCGCACTGTGCCATTCTGATAACCAGAGCAGGCACCGTACACCACCGACCGTGGAGCAATCTCCACATCACAAAGTGCAGCGGCGGTGACGGTGTCGATCAAGGCGATGCTCACGCACAGAAACAGAGCAGGGAGTGCTGCTGCCGTGAGGAATGTGCCAATTGAAGGTGCCCGTACACCACCAACCCGTGGAGCGGGTGGTGGGACGGCATCATGCAAGTCCCCGCCGTCGGACTCCGTGTCAGCCACGCTAGCGGAATCATGCGTGGAAGAAATATACGGAGGGAGGGGATTGAAGGAATTAGCTGACACCTCTGGGTCGGGCTCAAAGAAGCCCAATTGCACGGACATGCTGTCCATAAAAGACTTCTCGAAGGGCGGCTCACCGTCAATGAACTGCTTCGGGTGAATCAACGCGTCCTTCTCGGTCTCGATCGGCACTTCCGGTTCATGCTCCACGACGGCATCGTCGATCACGGAGGGCGTGGCCGAACCGAAGTGGACCATTGGAAAGTGCTGAGTGTCTGACTCAGCACCACCAGCCACCTGCTTGAGTTCGCGGAGAGCGGTGCGTGCTTCGTGCACGCGGGTAGCAAGGAGTGAGGCCCTACAAATTTAGAACCTTGTGTTTACCTTGTGTTTACCTTGTGTTTCGAGCCAAGTAGGGCCATACTTGGGCAATGTCGGCAGTAAAATGGCAAAACCAGCCAAAATCGGGTGAAATGAAGTTTCCGATAGTTTGTTTTTTATTGTTGATATCGATGGTTTGGGTCGATGTAAGACATATGGAGCGAAGTTTTGGGTGGAATGGCTTTGGTAACCTCACTTTTTGAGGCCTCAAAGTTGTGCTACTCGGTACCTGCCCTGTACTTGGGGCTGTACCTGGGCTGTACTTGAAAACATTGGAAAAAAATATTTTTGGAATCTGTTTTTTTGGGCTATTACGCTTATTTAGTCCTTACTATGGACAGTCTCCAAAGATTTAACTGAAAAAACATTTTACACTTCCTGTTACAGCACCTCAAAGTTAGGTCAGTATGGGCATTGGGTAGGTAAGGGGTAAGTAGGGGGCAATACCTACCCTGTACCTGGGCTGTACCTGGGCTGTACCTGGGCTGTACCTGGGCTGTACTTGAAAACATTGGGAAAAATATTTTTGGAATCTGTTTTTTTTGGGCTATTACGCTTATTTAGTCCTTACTATGGACAGTCTCCAAAGATTTAACTGAAAAAACATTTTACGCTTCCTGTTACAACACCTCAAAGTTAGGTCAGTATGGGCATTGGGTAGGTAAGGGGTAAGTAGGGGGCAATACCTACCCTGTACCTGGGCTGTACCTGGGCTGTACCTGGGCTGTACTTGAAAACATTGGAAAAAAATATTTTTGGAATCTGTTTTTTTTGGGCTATTACGCTTATTTAGTCCTTACTAAATGAGTAAAATAGTCCTTACTAAATTAAGGCCCTACTTACCCTTGTTTATGTATAGACATGGCCATATTTACCTTGTACTTGAGTATAGATACATGATAGGTAGGGCCCTACATACCCTTGTTTATGTATAAACATGGCCTTACCTGACTAGTGCTTGAGTATAGATACATGATAGGTAGGGCCCTACTTACCCTTGTTTATGCTGGATGTGACACCCCGTGTGTGTCACAGTCCTCTGTCTGTACTAGTGCTCCGTACAGTACGGCTGTCACAGGTTTAGGGTTTCCGGCTTAAGCCGAGGACACTCAATCGAACTTGACTTCTTATGTTATCTTAAGTGTAAGCATTCTGACTATCAGCACCTCAATATATAGTCAGCACTATATATCCCACAGGTTATGGTGCGCCAGGCACCTTCCACTACTTTTGATTACATGAGTGGCTAAGCCGCTCCGCTTGGTGGGGCGTTGGGGGCAAAATTTGATGTTGTGATTTTCGCAGTTGCGGTCGAGAGCTAGTTTACGGGCGGATTATATTTGGTATCGCTGCAGCGTTCGCCTACCTGGGATTAATTTGTATTGTCCGCGTTGGATTTTACTCGACTGAAACTTGATCAATTTTTGTCGTGGGATTCCTTGGCCGTCGCGTTCCGATCTTGCAATTTCACAGTTACGGCTTCCTTATTTGTCCGTTCCGACACTGCATCTTACGGCTCTCGACCATCGCTTTTCTGTGTTCTACGACATCGGCCCTCTACCCCAACGCTCCCGCCTACTGGATTTTCATCATGAGTGTAAATTCACACGTCACGCCTCCCTTGGGGGCCAACAATCGCATTCGACTAGACACGATCTTTTCACGCGACGTCGGGTCTCGCTATAGACCGACGCCAAATTCTCCGGCTGTCAATCTCACGGCTCCGGACTTGACTCGAGCTGCGGCTGTCCAGAATTCCACTTGGGACGTCGACATTATCAAGAGAATTTCTCGCGACGCCTTGGGCTCCAAGGAGGACACCTTTCATGGAGACGAAGTACGCCGTAACACCCTCTGGACATCTATTGTGAAGTCCTTGCAGCGCGCGTTCGAGCAGAAGGACCCCAACAACGCCGCTCTTTTTGATTTGGCGGACACACAAAAGGAGGTCAACGCCATCTTCAATGCCATCCTCTTCTCGACTTTGACATCGTTGACTTCTCCTAACTCACCCGCGCGGCGTTGGGTTGAGGCTTCGGGACGGGCTTCACCTCAGGATGGCAAGCGTGCCCTCCTCGAGGTCACCAAGCGGTTGATCCCTCGCGTGGTTCGACCTCTTGGACATTACGAGGAGCTTTGCTCCATTTATTTCAACGACAAGAAGGACCCCGACCCCCTTATTCAAGATTTCGACGCATGCCTGACTGCTATCGGCAACGGCGCCTCTGGGCCGCTCGACGACATGATGACCAAGAAGCAACTTCTGGCTTCACTCGACCCCGAGTTCTACGACAAAGTGATCACCCCGCTTCGTCTCGACGTTGAGTTGGCCAAGGTCGAGCTCGAAGACATCTACGCCCACGTCCTCGAGGTTTGGGATGCCAACGCCGGCAGGAACAAGCACGTGCCCTTCGTGGACACGTCCAATGTGTTGTACTCTGGTCTGCCGTCCGACGTTGACGTGAAGGCCCTGCACAAGGACTTGCTTTCAATTCCACATCGACGCCGTCAACAAGGTGCTTGCCACGCTCTCCGACGAGAATGCGAACGACGAGCCAACGACGAGGTGGTCGGCTCCGTCTACGGGCAAGCCTTCAGGCAAGCCAGGTGTGCATTTTCCCCCTTCCTCCTGGCGTGACCGCCAGAACCGTCGGGAAGATGGGAAGTACCATGGGCGGCAGCGCCAAATGAAGCACCGCTTCGCCGCTTCGCCCCTCCCCAAGGGCGGGAATTGGCCGCAAGACCGCCAACGCCGCAACGACAACAAGAATTTCGGCATGCACTCCGTGTCGTTCCACGTCGTCTCCAAGGCCTTCGTTCCGGAGTGTGTCCGGTGCCCTCCGGGGTTTTGGCACGACTCCGCGAATTGTCCCACCGCCGACATCGAGTGCGACAAGTGCGTGATTGAGCAAGCCGACGACGCCGACGGCCTCGTGTCCGCCTTCCAGACCGCGTTCGACACTGAGGACGACACGGCCTTTGCTCGACTCTGTGCACAACATGATCATCCCTTGGTTCGGCAGGACGAGGAGCCCTTCACGTTCTCCGAAGACATTGACGTGGGGCTTCGAGCACAGTACGCGGGATTGACGCCCACCCAACCCTCACTTCTTGCTACCCGCGTGCACGAGGCGCGCACCGCTCTCCGCGAGCTCAAGCAGGTGGCTGGTGGTGCTGAGTCCGGCACTCAGCACTTCCCGATGGTCCATTTCGGCTCGGCCACTCCCTCCGTGATCGACGATGCCGTCGTAGAGCATGGGCCGGAGGTGGCGATCGAGACCGAGAACGACGCGTTAATTTAAACAAAGCAGTTCACTGACGGTGAGCCGCCCTTCGAGCAGTCCTTTATGGACAACATGTCTGTAAAATTGGGCTTCTTCGAGCCCGAGCCGCAGGTCTCACTTCAATCCTTCAACCCCCTGCCTCCGTACATTTCTTCCACGCATGATTCGGCCAGCGTGGCTGACACGGAGTCTGACGACGGGGACTTGCACGATGCCGTCCCGCCACCCGCTCCACGGGTTGGTGGTGTACGGACACCTTCAATCGGCGCATTCCTCACGGCAGCAGCTATCCCCGCTTTGTTTCTATGTGTGAGCATCGCCATGATCGACACCGTCACCGCCGCTGTACTTTGTGATGTGGAGATTGCTCCACCGTCGGTGGTGTACGGTGACTGCTCTGGTTATCAGAATGACACAGTGGGCTACTTCACTTACCCCGACCTTCTGGACACTGGACCGACTGACTTCTACAACATCTTCAATCTGGACTCTGACAGCTTCGGCATCTACAATCTGGGCTTCCAATTTGAGAACTACAACACCTACAATCTTTGTGAACTCTGCTCTGTGGACCACTTTAAAGGTGGCTAGAGTTACTGTCAGAAGCCTAGTAGCACAGCTAGATCTGTATCACGGGCACAGTAGCCTTCAGTGTGTAGTGCTAGCTAGAGATTTGGGACCGCCCTGGCCAAGAGCACAGGCCCCCACTAGAAATTTGTTTCCACCGCTTGAGATGGTGTGTTTTGTTTCACCTGACAAACTGCCTGTTCCACCCTAACTCTTCCTCCGTAATAGTACAGGGTGGTGTGCTGGATGTGACACCCCGTGTGTGTCACAGTCCTCTGTCTGTACTAGTACTCCGTACAGTACGGCTGTCACAGGTTTAGGGTTTCCGGCTTAAGCCGAGGACACTCAATCGAACTTGACTTCTTATGTTATCTTAAGTGTAAGCATTCTGACTATCAGCACCTCAATATATAGTCAGCACTATATATCCCACAATTTATGTATAAACATGGCCATACTTACCCTGTACTTGGGTATAGATACATGATAGGTAGGACCATACTTACCCTTGTTTATGTATATACACAAACTGATGCTATCTATTTACACTACACAAATGCCATGTCGTACTGCAGGCCTAAGTACTAAGCAAGCTCGTCCTCGCTAAGATTTTCATCCTGGACATTCTGCTCGAAGAAATCTGCTCGAGGGTCAAGAACCACCGCAGTTTGCATGCAAGGATGCTTCACAATTACTACTTGCGACGCGATCTGATCTGCGAGCATGAATGGCTCTCTGGTATCGAAGACGGTGTCAGGGTTCTCGGGGTCATCGCAAAAGAAACAGCCAGTGACGCTGTCCGGGCCAACTATGGAGTTTATCCGGTTATACATGGCGATCTTCGCTTTTGTCGGCTTCTGCAGCCAAGCCGCCTTGACAAATATGTACTCGACCCCACCAAGTTTGATGGCATAGACGTCTTCAAGACGGGCGAGCCTGGCACGCATGTCAAGGTAAGGTTTGCGCGGAGTCCAAAAATGCAAAAACTTTTCAAAATCTAGATCTTGAGATACGAGCGATTTAAGTTTGCGCTTAAGTATGGTTAACTATGGGGGGTGACCGAGCGGTATCGACCATAACTTTTCATTAACCCCTTAGTTGCGGTTGGAATTTTTTGCAAAAATATGTGGTTTGGGGACAATTCAAAGTATTGCGTGATCATGGCCGCATGCACGCATGCGACATCATGTATGCTATAGGAGACCATCAAATAAGCCACAACGAATCATGGTATAGCTATATCTATCGTATATCTCGAGATATATGGATTATCCAACCAAAATTTTTGAGTATTCTGAGCATAGAAATTACGCATACGTCTTGTGTACGATGCGTGACTGCAGTCTTATTGACTTGTATCATGGTAAAATATCGCGGAAATTAACATGTTAGACTATTCCTAATCCATAGTACGCATTAATACCGCCCAATGTGCCAAAAAATACCAAAAATGGCCCAAAAAACACCGAAAAAACACTTGGATTCAAATGTTTTCCTCACTTAAGAAATGTTTTCCATACTTAAGCTAAAACTCAGGTGATTTTGCTCATAAAATGAGACTATGTGGTGATATAATACCCCATGTTGCATGCGAGACTGGCGTTGGGATCCATTTCTATCGTATATTTCCACATGGCCACGTATATGCTTACCAATACGGGATGTTTATGGCTTGGTTAGCTACTTTTCAAAGCCAAATTTAAGCGCAAAATGACACAAATAGACAAATTTGGGTTTGGAAATACTAACACGTGAGAGATATATCGCACTAATATATGTGCTATACTATTGGTTAACCTGTAGCCATATATCATGAGTGCACCCACAAACCTTACAATATTCGATGCGCCAACCGCACATATGCAGTTTCATGGTAAGACACGCTCTCATTTTCGAGGCCTTGTTGAGAATTCTCAACGTGTCGCAGCTAAGGGGTTAACGAGGTCAATTTGATACCTGAAGTGCGCAATATGTACAGGGTGCTCTGGGCAACCTATTTATCAAATAAAAGATTTTTGAAAAGTTTTTGCATTTTTGGACTCCGCGCAAACCTTACCTTGATGTATAATTGAGGAATTAGTTGGCCAAAACTACAGGAATCGTCTGAACATGGCCATGTTTACCCAGGGTATCTAAAGAAACTAGGTGGACGTGGCCCTGTTTACACAATACATTACTAGGTAGGGCTAGAACATGGCCATGTTTACTCATTAATCATACGCAGAAAGGCACGCACCTATCAGTCTCTTCCTCTTCACTTGTTCCACGCACGCGTTCGATGAAAAAAGAGCGGAAATAACACTGGACAGTTTTGAACTTCTTGTCCACAGCAGCGATGCGGAAGGCATCGTCCGCACGCGGCGGCGTCGTCAACCCATCGCCCTCACCCGGAGAATTTGGCAAGCGATATGCAACAGTGGCTCTTTTCGCGGGATTGACCCTCCGTCTCTCCTCCGGAATCCCACCTTGCGCCAATCTCTGTGCGCGGGATGTCATCGCCTATTGTGCCTGCAAACCGCTTTTGCCCACGTACGTAACCTGCTGTACCATCATAAGTATGGTGTAAACATGGCCCTATCTAAGCAGTTTCAACAGCCGAGATGGTGAAACACGGCCTTGGTAGCACATGGTTTACCTTGTTTTACTGCCAACATTGGGCCAAGACGTACATAAAACGGACCATGTTTGATCAATGTCCAAAAACACGTGGCAAACTTGGCCATTTTTGGGCAATGTTGGCAGTAAAACAAGGTAAACCACCTTGTGTTGCGCCGCTGAAGATGTTTACCTTGTACCTGAGTAGAATTGCCCTGGTATGGCCCGGTTCGAACAGCATTCACGCGAACACAAGGTAGACATCTTCAGCGGCGCACATAGCCCAAATCAATGCCCCAAATGCAAAACCCAATGGGGAAACGACCCAAACATGGTCATGTCTAGACCATACCTTAGGGTGCAGGGGCAAGCGTGGACAAAAATCGGTCATTTTCATGAAAAAAACAAGTTGAGCTCAAAAGAGAGGGAAGTGGGAAACCCTTGAAAAAAATATGCACAAAAGAAAGCGCAACAGAAAAAACATGGGTCCCATGACCCGGAATCGCCACTCGCGCAGGTTCAGATCGCCGACCGTTCGCGGACAGGTTCAGACCGTTCAGATCGCGGCGTTCGAAAATCGAGAGTCTTCAGTTTATCCCAGAAGATGCCAGGCGATTACACATTACTCGAGTGATGACACAAAAGACAACGTCGCGCGATCGGGTGAGAGACACGGCATCGATAGCTCGATATCTGATAGCACGTTGACATGCGACATTGCGATAGCCGATGGCAGAGGTGACCGCGTGTCACCGTAGACGTCATGTCATGTCACCATACTTGTACAGTGCACAGTTCGAGTTGTCAGTCACGGTACTTGTAAACATTGGAGTTCGAAATTCCTCCTCTTCTCGTTGACCATCTGTACAGTGCAGTGCCTGTCTGCACTGTACAAAATTCTGCTTGCGCTTTTGCTTTTGTTTCCATGCGTTGCTTCTGAATTCATTCTTGCTTTTTCATATTTTCTCCTGCGTGCAAGTACTAGTGCCGTAGTGTTTTTTACGCGCAGATGTAGTTAGATCTGCGCGTATTGAACGTTTACATGGGGTGAACGGGAGATTTTTCCCGCTAGTCCTTTGGACTAGATTTGGTTGGTTCGAATCCAACTCACCCCCTCTAAACTTTCACTCTCCTTAACTTTCTTCTTATTTTTTTCCCCCTTTTTTCCCTCGTTGCTAACCTCTTTTTCGTTGGCGCTATTTTTCAGATTGACTCGTGAGTTGGACCGGCGAAAACGCGATTCAACCCACGAACGACTCCATCGCCTTCGACTTCTATTCTCCTTTGACCCCTTGTCTTTGAATTGTTTTCGTTTGCGTGCTTGTTTTTTTTTCCAGATTTACTAACGATTGGTTCCTTGTCCTTTGATATAGGATGGCTGAAAATTTATGAGGAGCAAGGCACGTGCTCATCAACGACGCCAACACTCGCGTTGTAGATTGTAGATAGGCTTATTGTTTGTATTTTACGAAATAGTTTTCAAGTAGGATTTGAAATAGTAATGTAGTGAATATTTAGGGAGTAGATTAGAAAATATAGTACTTACGCGATATTGGTTTGTATTAACTGTATTGCATAATGTATTCATTTGTGCGTTAGAACCCATGCTTGTTTGCATTCGTGTGTCCTATCGTATTGAGCATGTAGTTACGTAGCGAGTAAAAAATAGTTTCGAATAGCAATTGCTATTGCCTTGTCGCATTTTCACATATCACATGCATACTTTTCAAAGCACGAAAGCATCAACTAGGAAGTATAGTGCATCCCAACTTGCGGTATGCATACTAAGTTTAAATATGTTGTGCATGCAACATATTGAAACTTAGTATGCAACGCATACATAGCATATCCAATATGTGTGTGTTAAAGCATATCATTAATATGTGTTTGTTATTCGTTGAAAGACCGAATATCTAGGTAGATATGGCCATGTTTACATCGTATTCGATATGCGGTAGATATATACATGGCCATGTTTGATCAGTACTTGAGAATAAACACATGATAGGTAAGGCCATACTTACCCTTGTTTATGTATAAACATGGCCATGTTTGATAATTACTTGAGAATAAACACATGATAGGTAAGGCCAAACTTACCCTTGTTTATGTATAAACATGGCCATACTTACCTTGTACTTGGATATAGATACATGATAGGTAGGGCCCTACTTACCCTTGTTTATGTATAAACATGGCCATACTTACCTTGTACTTGAGTACAAATACATGATAGGTAGGGCCCTACTTACCTTGTTTATGTATAAACATGGCCATACTTACCTTGTATCTACCCAATGTCTAAGTGATTCATGCATTCACGTGCGTACGTATGGTGCGTTAGACATTGGGTAGGTACAAGGTAAGTAAGGGGTAAGTAAGGCCAAAAACCAAGACCAAACATGGCCTTACTTGGGTTGTGTTGCGCCGCTGAAAAACTGACTAAGCATGGCCATGTCTGGTCGTGGTTTTTGGCCATCCAGACACAAGGTAGATACAAGGCAAACATGGCCCTACCTACGATTCCTAAATTTGTAGGGAGGGTTGGGTGGGCGTTAATCCCGCGTACTGTGCACGGAGTCCCACGTCAAAGTCCTCGGAGAGCGTGAAGGGCTCCTCGTCCTGCCGAACCAAGGGATGATCATGTTGTGCACAGAGTCGAGCAAAGGCGGTGTCGTCCTCAGTGCCGAACGCGGTCTGGAAGGCGAACACGAGACCGTCGGCGTCGTCGGCTTGCTCAATCACGCACTTGTCGCACTCGATGTCGGCGGTGGGACAATTCGCGGAGTCATGCCAAAATCCCGGAGGACATCGGACACACTCCGGAACGAAGGCCTTGGAGACGACGTGGAAGGAGACGGAGTGCATGCCGAAATTCTTCTTGTCGTTGTCGCGGCGCCGGTCGCCTTGCTGCCAATTCCCGCCCTTGGGAAGGGGCGAAACGGCAAAGCGGTGTTGCCAATCACGCTTCCGGCCGTGAAACTTCCCATCTCCCCGACGGTTCTGGCGGTCACGCCAGGAGGAGGGCGGAAAGTGCACACCTGGCTTGCCCGTTGGCTTGCCCGTTGGCTTGCCCGTAGGCTTGCCCGTAGCTGGAGCCGGCCATCTAGTCGTCGGCTCGTTGTGCGCATCCTCGTCGGAGAGCATGGCAAGGACTTTGTTGGCGGCGTCGATGTGGAATTGAAACTCCTTGATTAGGGCCTTCACGTCAACGTCGGATGGCAGACCAGAGTATAACACGTTGGACTTGTCCACGAAGGGCACGCGCTTGCTCCTGCCGGCGTTGGCATCCCAAACCTCGAGGACGTGGGCGTAGATGTCTTCGAGCTCGACCTTGGCCAACTCAACGTCGAGACGAAGTGGGGTAATTACTTTGTCGTAGAACTCGGGGTCGAGGGAAGCCAGAAGCTGCTTCTTGGCCATCATGTCGTCGAGAGGCCCAGAGGCGCCATTGCCAATAGCAGTCAAGCATGCGTCGAAATCTTGGATAAGGGGGTCGGGGTCCTTCTTGTCGTCGAAATAAATGGAGCAAAGCTCCTCGTAATGCCCAAGAGGTCGAACCACGCGAGGGATCAACCTCTTGGTCACTTCCAGAAGGGCACGCTTGCCATCCTGAGGCGAAGCCCGTCCCGAGGCCTCAACCCAACGCCGCGCGGGTGAGTTAGGAGAAGTCAACGATGTCAAAGTCGAGAAGATTTATGGTTTTTAGGGTTTATGGTTTTATGGTTTTTAGGGTTATAGGGTTTAAAGGGGTTTTTAGGGTTTTAGGGTTGACCTCCTTTTGCGTTCCGCCAAATAAAAAGGAGCGGCGTTGTTGGGGTCCTTCTGCTCGAACGCGCGCTGCAAGGACTTCACAATAATAGATGTCCAAGCGTGTTACGGCGTACTTCGTCTCCATGGAAGGTGTCCTCCTTGGAGCCCAAGGCGTCGCGAGAAATTCTCTTGATGATGTCGACGTCCCAAGTGGAATTCTGGACAGCCGCAGCTCGAGTCAAGTCCGGAGCCGTGAGATTGACAGCCGGAGAATTTGGCGTCGGTCTATAGCGAGACCCGACGTCGCGTGAAAAAATCGTGTCTAGTCGAATGCGATTGTTGGCCCCCAAGGGAGGCGTGACGTGAGAATTTACACTCATGTTGAAAATCCAGTAGGTGGGAACGTCGGGGTAGAGGGCCGATGTCGGATAACACAGTAAAGCGATGGTCGAGAGCCGTAAGACGCAGTGTCGGAACGGATAACTAAGGAAGCCGTAACTGTGAAATTGCAAGATCGGAACGCGGCGGCCAAGAAATCCCACGACAAAAATTGATCAAGTTTCAGTCGAGTAAAATCCAACGCGGACAATACAAATTAATCCCAGGTAGGCGAACGCTGCAGCGATACCAAATTAATCCGCCCGTAAATTAGCTCTCGACCGCAACCGCGAAAATCGCGACATCAAATTTGGGCCCCCAACGCCCCACCAAGCGGAGTGGCTTAGCCACTCATGTAATCAAAAGTAGTGGAAGGTGCCTGGCGCACCATAACCTGTGGGATATATAGTGCTGACTATATATTGAGGTGGTGAGAACTCAGAATGCTTACACTTAAGATAACATAAGAAGTGAAGTTAGATTGAGTGTCGCTCGGCTTAAGCCCGAAACCCTGAACCTGTGACAGCCGTACTGTACGGAGTACTAGTACAGACAGAGGACTGTGACACACACGGGGTGTCACATCCAGCACACCACCCTGTACTATTACGGAGGAAGAGTTAGGGTGGAACAGGCAGATTGTTAGGTGAAACAAAACACACCATCTCAAGCGGTGGAAACAAATTTCTAGTGGGGGCCTGTGCTCTTGGCCAGGGCGGTCCCAAATCTCTAGCTAGCACTACACACTGAAGGCTGCTGTGCCCGTGATACAGATCTAGTTGTGCTACTAGGCTTCTGACAGTAACTCTAGCCACCTTGAAAGTGGTCCACAGAGCAGAGTTCACAGAGATTGAAGTTGTTGTAGCTCTCAAATTGAAAGTTCAGACTGTAGATGCCGAAGCCGTCAGAGTCCAGATTGAAGATGTTGTATAAGTTAGCCGGTCCAGTGTCCAGAAGGCCGGGGTCAGTGAAGTAGCCCACTGTGCCATTCTGATAACCAGAGCAGGCACCGTACACCACCGACCGTGGAGCAATCTCCACATCACAAAGTGCAGCGGCGGTGACGGTGTCGATCAAGGCGATGCTCACGCACAGAAACAGAGCAGGGAGTGCTGCTGCCGTGAGGAATGTGCCGATTGAAGGTGCCCGTACACCACCAACCCGTGGAGCGGGTGGTGGGACGGCATCATGCAAGTCCCCGCCGTCGGACTCCGTGTCAGCCACGCTAGCGGAATCATGCGTGGAAGAAATATACGGAGGGAGGGGATTGAAGGAATTAGCTGACACCTCTGGGGCGGGCTCAAAGAAGCCCAATTGCACAGACATGCTGTCCATAAAAGACTTCTCGAAGGGCGGCTCACCGTCATGAACTGCTTCGGGTGAATTAACGCGTCCTTCTCGGTCTCGATCGCCACTTCCGGTTCATGCTCCACGACGGCATCGTCGATCACGGAGGGCGTGGCCGAACCGAAGTGGACCATTGGAAAGTGCTGAGTGTCGGACTCAGCACCACCAGCCACCTGCTTGAGTTCGCGGAGAGCGGTGCGTGCTTCGTGCACGCGGGTAGCAAGGAGTGAGGGTTGGGTGGGCGTTAATCCCGCGTACTGTGCACGGAGTCCCACGTCAAAGTCCTCGGAGAACGTGAAGGGCTCCTCGTCCTGCCGAACCAAGGGATGATCATGTTGTGCACAGAGTCGAGCAAAGGCCGTGTCGTCCTCAGTGTCGAACGCGGTCTGGAAGGCGGACACGAGACCGTCGGCGTCGTCGGCTTGCTCAATCACGCACTTGTCGCACTCGATGTCGGCGGTGGGACAATTCGCGGAGTCATGCCAAAATCCCGGAGGACATCGGACACACTCCGGAACGAAGGCCTTGGAGACGACGTGGAAGGAGACGGAGTGCATGCCGAAATTCTTCTTGTCGTTGTCGCGGCGCCGGTCGCCTTGCTGCCAATTCCCGCCCTTGGGAAGGGGCGAAACGGCAAAGCGGTGTTGCCAATCACGCTTCCGGCCGTGAAACTTCCCATCTCCCCGACGGTTCTGGCGGTCACGCCAGGAGGAGGGCGGAAAGTGCACACCTGGCTTGCCCGTTGGCTTGCCCGTAGGCTTGCCCGTAGCTGGAGCCGGCCATCTAGTCGTCGGCTCGTTGTGCGCATCCTCGTCGGAGAGCATGGCAAGGACTTTGTTGGCGGCGTCGATGTGGAATTGAAACTCCTTGATTAGGGCCTTCACGTCAACGTCGGATGGCAGACCAGAGTATAACACGTTGGACTTGTCCACGAAGGGCACGCGCTTGCTCCTGCCGGCGTTGGCATCCCAAATCTCGAGGACGTGGGCGTAGATGTCTTCGAGCTCGACCTTGGCCAACTCAACGTCGAGACGAAGTGGGGTAATTACTTTGTCGTAGAACTCGGGGTCGAGGGAAGCCAGAAGCTGCTTCTTGGCCATCATGTCGTCGAGAGGCCCAGAGGCGCCATTGCCAATAGCAGTCAAGCATGCGTCGAAATCTTGGATAAGGGGGTCGGGGTCCTTCTTGTCGTCGAAATAAATGGAGCAAAGCTCCTCGTAATGCCCAAGAGGTCGAACCACGCGAGGGATCAACCTCTTGGTCACTTCCAGAAGGGCACGCTTGCCATCCTGAGGCGAAGCCCGTCCCGAGGCCTCAACCCAACGCCGCGCGGGTGAGTTAGGAGAAGTCAACGATGTCAAAGTCGAGAAGATTTATGGTTTTTAGGGTTTATGGTTTTATGGTTTTTAGGGTTATAGGGTTTAAAGGGGTTTTTAGGGTTTTAGGGTTGACCTCCTTTTGCGTTCCGCCAAATAAAAAGGAGCGGCGTTGTTGGGGTCCTTCTGCTCGAACGCGCGCTGCAAGGACTTCACAATAATAGATGTCCAAGCGTGTTACGGCGTACTTCGTCTCCATGGAAGGTGTCCTCCTTGGAGCCCAAGGCGTCGCGAGAAATTCTCTTGATGATGTCGACGTCCCAAGTGGAATTCTGGACAGCCGCAGCTCGAGTCAAGTCCGGAGCCGTGAGATTGACAGCCGGAGAATTTGGCGTCGGTCTATAGCGAGACCCGACGTCGCGTGAAAAAATCGTGTCTAGTCGAATGCGATTGTTGGCCCCCAAGGGAGGCGTGACGTGAGAATTTACACTCATGTTGAAAATCCAGTAGGTGGGAACGTCGGGGTAGAGGGCCGATGTCGGATAACACAGTAAAGCGATGGTCGAGAGCCGTAAGACGCAGTGTCGGAACGGATAACTAAGGAAGCCGTAACTGTGAAATTGCAAGATCGGAACGCGGCGGCCAAGAAATCCCACGACAAAAATTGATCAAGTTTCAGTCGAGTAAAATCCAACGCGGACAATACAAATTAATCCCAGGTAGGCGAACGCTGCAGCGATACCAAATTAATCCGCCCGTAAATTAGCTCTCGACCGCAACCGCGAAAATCGCGACATCAAATTTGGGCCCCCAACGCCCCACCAAGCGGAGTGGCTTAGCCACTCATGTAATCAAAAGTAGTGGAAGGTGCCTGGCGCACCATAACCTGTGGGATATATAGTGCTGACTATATATTGAGGTGGTGAGAACACAGAATGCTTACACTTAAGATAGCATAAGAAGTCCATTAGATTGAGTGTCGCTCGGCTTAAGCCGGAAACCCTAAACCTGTGACAGCCGTACTGTACGGAGTACTAGTACAGACAGAGGACTGTGACGCACACGGGGTGTCACATCCAGCAAGTTCAGCTGCAGCAGCCCTACCACACAGTGGGTCGGTCCATTATGGGTTCGGTACGAGGGTTACCCGTGGTCCCTGTACCGCCCCTCTTAAAACAAAGGGGTCCAGGGGGTAAAAACATAACAGGTAAGTTTCCTTACCAGTGGCCATACGATCCCGCTCTTTTTGTCATCCCGCTCTTTGCCTTTGCCCTGCTTGTCGGCACCGTTTGGGGCAGGAACATTCTCGCCTCGATCCTTCCCCAGTACGTCGGCGGGCTTCATTACCAGCACGTCGGCGGGCTTCACGTACTGTACACCATCGAGTGCCCAAAAGGCATCGAAGAGGGGGCCCTCGGTGGGCTGCCCAGCGTCAAAGAACTTGAGCACCGTCTCGGTGATCTGCGTGCTGGGCAGCTCGCCCGTGCCGTCCGAAGCGACACGGACTCCGCGGGCCGGGCTGTCAAAGCGCTGAAAAAACCCCTTGGGGCATTCTTTGGTGGTTTTTAATTTCCACCGCCCCAGGGTGGTCACCTGACATTTCATGTAGGTGAGGCGGTTTGTGATGTATTCGCGGACGCACTCGTAGGAGAAGCCAGGAGTAGCCGTTTTAATCTTCTCCACGGCGTCGTCCAGGTTGTCTCCGTCCACAGTTGATATGGTGCAGCCACTGGTCCAGACCCCACTTTTGAGGTTCTTGCTGCAGACCATATTTGTGGAGCGCTGCAAGGACTTCACCAGATGCTGTGGGGCCTCCTTGGTGGTGTGGAATACCCCCGCCGCATCGCCAGGAGTGCTGCCATGGGCAGCCGCTTCCACCTTGACCCCCGGGTGAGGCGTAGGCACAGCAGCAGAAGCACCTACTGCCGCCAGCTGCTGACGTAGGCCCTGCATTTCTGTCTGCTGTGCGGCGAACTGCCGCATGAGCTCCGCTAGCTGGGTGTTCTCCGACTGCGGGAGTGTGGTCTGAGTTACTTTCTTCGCGGGTTTACCCCCGCCCCGGGTCTTACGTACGAGTCTTACCATGATGTCTCGCTGTGCTGGCGGGTGGGCGGTGAACGAACGGTTCGTTCGTTTGACTGACGGCGGATAGTGCGAGGAACGAAGGTCTGTGGGAGAACTTTGACTTTCTGCGCTTCTCAGGCGCCGCCAGGCGAGGGATGGTACCAGGGTGGACAACATTGGTCCCATCGTGGTCCTAGGAGGGTCCACGCGATCAGATAGAGTCAACGCGCGGGATTTCGGGATTTTTTGAAATTCGAATTCGAATTTCAATTTTATGAATATAAGTTTTGCCGTGCGGCGAGTTTCCATCATCGTGGGTGCATGGCCGAGTGGTCAAATGTTGGTAAGCCGAACGCGTTTCACGCGAGGGTGAGGGGTTCGAATCCCCTTGGAGGCATGGGCATCCACGATTCCCCTTGTGTTCTAGCGATATGAGGCGATTGTCGCCAACGACGCCGCTAGTGCACAAGGGGCGTCGTGGGTGCCCACCCACGCCTTCATGCCTTTTTAAGTTTCAATAACTCATGGAGACCGTCCGATTAAGACTGGGGGGGTTCATCTGGTCCGTCGTTGCACTGTCCGCTGGGAAGCAATCCCACAGAGTGCCTGTTCTTCGATTTTCCCCCTTTGGTTCGTTTAAAAAATCGTGTGCGCACAAAAATGCCGATATCTCACGGGAAAAAAACATTTTTGCTTTTTTGTTTGGCAGGATATATTGCAATCAACCTGCCCCTTTTAGTGCCCAAATTTTGTTTTTTTCGATTTTTGGGTCGATTTTCGCCACCTCTCAACTAGGAATTTTTACACCGCTGCTTGCCTCGCCGACGTTCTTTAGATAGGTCCACGTGAGGTCCATGTGACCAGAATCCCCCAAAATGTGAAACTGTGCGTCGGTCCCATAGGCTTGCTTAACGAGATATCGGAGGGTCTCTATGAGTCCACTTTATTAAATCCTCACCCGATCTGCCCCAGTGCTCCTTTTATTTTTCGGTCCGGTACGCGCGCTCTGACGAACATTTCATAGATTGGATTCGACAACGTACTAATGTGAAATTCGTTTTAGTTATGTATGTCAATCATAACTCAGGATCACAACTCCGTCCACCTCAGTATCCGGTAGCTGCGGATTACTGGCCATAAGATCCGAATGACAAACCACGGTCTGGCAAAGGTAGCATAGCAGTTTTTATTTATCCACAGATATGGTACCCGCATGTATGCGTATCTGTGCAAGGGTATGATTTTGTACAAGGCTCACTACACCTTAGCAAGGAAGTATAAATACCACTGTCAAGGTTGATATTCAACCTTTCAGACTATGCGGCTGCTATTGAACTGTAGCAACTCGCAACAAGTATTTGGTGGGTATGAGTGCAGTCTCTGGTGTCCAGAATCATCTGCTTGAGCGCAATGCTCCTCATATACCTCAATGTCCTCACACCTCATAGGCGTTACCACCATCGGGTTGTGAACCCGAGAACATTGGGTGAACTAACAGTATCGGCTGATCGAATTAGCCTGTTGATACCCGCATGTTGTTCAATTCATGCTTGAAGCGAAGGCGCGTCCTCTCAGAACAGTTTGTTCTTCAAGAACTTGTCTTGCTTTATCATCGAGATGCACGATACAGTATTCTGAGCGACTCTCAAAAAACGACATTTTAATGGCACCCGGAACTTTGGCGAAATTTGAAATGGCAAGACGGGCTGTACGATTTATAAGATCTGCGTAAAATTGACGGCAGATGCAGGGGCGGAACTTTGGCGAAATTCAGGGCGAGGAGGATAGGAACGTCAGATCTTGCCTAGTCACGATGCCGAGTTAATCGTGGTGTCGAGGGACTCCGTCATGGTTTCACAAACACGAGTTCCCTGAATTTCTGCAATGGTTCGGATCAGGTCACTTTGTCATTTTTGGGACGAAAGATTTGCTTCGCGTTTCAAAGATTCACCTCTCGCAGTCGCAAACGCTGAACGTCATAGTCAGCAGTGCCGTTCGTTAGCTATTAAGTATGGAAATCTAGGTTATCGGCTGCCCGCCCCAACTTTGTTGCGCTACTGCAGGCACACCCGCTTGTGATTTTAATCACATTACATGAAGTGCAATTTTTTCAACGTTCGTAACGAATATAAATGTATTCACAAGGCGAATACCTTTCTTTTGAGCTCTTGATCGACCCCATCCGCAACCGCATCAGCTTCGTTTGCAGTCGCCACTGCAAGCTAAGCCGATGCGGTTCAAGATAGGGTCGACTAATTCACGGCAGCCGAGGGGTTTTCGTGCGTTCTAGCGCAAGAAACTTACGGGATATATTCGTATTAATATTATGAATATATCCCGTAAGTTTCAGGTCATACCTTGAAGCATGCTTCAAACAGTCGCATATTGGCATGAGGCGTTTTGGGTTCGGGTTTTGATTTACCCAAAACTGCCTTGCAGAATTGGAGTTGTCGTGCACCCCAACTCACGAAACCTGGCAGATATATTCATAACAATATTATGAATATATCCCGTCAGTTTCAGGTCATACCTTGGAGCATACTTCAAACAGTCGCATATTGGCATGCGGCGTTTTGGGTTTGGGTTTTGATTTACCCAAACCCAAAACTGCCTTGCAGAATTGGAGTTGTCGTGCACTCCAACTCACGAAACCTGGCAGATATATTCATAACAATGTTTTGAATATATCCTGGAAGTTTCAGGTCATACCTTGGAGCATACTTCAAACAGTCGCATATTGGCATGAGGCGTTTTGGGTTTTGATTTACCCAAACCCAAAACTGCCTTGCAGAATTGGAGTTGTCGTGCACTCCAACTCACGAAACCTGGCAGATATATTCATAACAATATTATGAATATATCCTGGAAGTTTCAGGTCATACCTTGGAGCATACTTCAAACAGTCGCATATTGGCATGAGGCGTTTTGGGTTTTGATTTACCCAAACCCAAAACTGCCTTGCAGAATTGGAGTTGTCGTGCACTCCAACTCACGAAACCTGGCAGATATATTCATAACAATATTATGAATATGTCCTGGAAGTTTCAGGTCATACCTTGGAGCATACTTCAAACAGTCGCATATTGGCATGAGGCGTTTTGGGTTTTGATTTACCCAAACCCAAAACTGCCTTGCAGAATTGGAGTGGTCGTGCACTCTAACTCACGAAACCTGGCAGATATATTCATAACAATATTATGAATATATCCCGGAAGTTGCAGGGCCTGCCGTTAAGTATGCTTCAAACAGTCGCATCTTGACAAGAGGCGTTTTGGGTTTAGATTTATCCTCTTGTCAAGATGTGACCGTTTCGAGCGTACTCGACGGCATGCCCTGAAACTTACGGGATATATTCATAATATTGATACGAATATATCCCGTAAGTTTCTTGCGCTAAACCGCACGAAAACCCCTCAGCTGCAATGAATTAGTCGACCCTATCTTGAACCGCATCGACTTAGCTTGCAGTCGCGACTGCAAACGAAGCTGATGCGGTTGCGGATGGGGTCGATCAAGAGCTCAAAAGAAAGGTATTCGCCTTGTGAGTACATTTATATTCGTTACGAACGTTGAAAAAATTGCACTTCATGTAATGTGATTAAAATCACAAGCGGGTGTGCCTGCAGTAGCGCAACAAAGTATCTAGGTTATCGGCGAGCAGCCGATAACCTAGATTTCCATACTTAATAAGTAACAAACGGCACTCCCCTCCACTGCAATATTTTACCGCTGCGATATTTCCTCTGTTCTTCAGAGCAATTCCGCCCCGTTTCGTGACGTGGCAGTCGTCGTCTGCGAACTGCACTGTGTACACAGCGAAGAAACTTGAATTAAATCTGTGAAATCTCCACCATGGAATTCTTTTTAATCGTCGGTTATCAGCGACGCGCCATTTGGCAGGGCCCAAATAAAATGTCGTTTTTCGACAGTGGCTCAGAATAGCGTGGCCGTACTCGGCCTCTCGATGATAGATGTCACTCATGGTGAGTGGATATTATACAGATATTATGACTGTACATGCCATAGTCGACCGTACTGACGATACTCGACGACTGTATGTCATTATAACATATGACATGGCATGGCATGGCATGGCATGACATGGTATGCCATGTATGACACATATGACACGTATGACATGTATGATACATATGTCATCGGTCATATCCCTGACATACAATATATCTACTGCTGCACACACTCTTATGTCCTCGTTCGTCGCCTGGACGAGAATAACCACTGTCAAGGTTGATATACAACCTTTCAGACTATGCGGCTGTCGCGATTATGCACCGCGCGCTGTGTCGTGGCGGGTGGCGTGCAGCGGGTGTGCGGGTGGGAAGTGGATGGGCTGTTAGGATCTCGGGTGTGCGGGGCAGCGGTGCCGGGTTGCGCGGGTTGTTGACGGAGGAAATCTTTTAGTTATACCCCGGTGAGGGCGTACCGGGCGGGGAGCTTTCAGCTGGTTAAGGTGGGAAAGTGGGGGGTGTGTGTTGTGGCGTGGTATTGTGGGTGAGTGGGGCAGTGAGGGTGGTGGCGGTGGTCGGGGCGTGGATGGGGTCTTGATGCTTTTGTGGCTGGCAGTTTAGGTTTTGGTGGTGGTGGGTGCGTTGTGGGGGTTGGTGACCGTGGGCAGCGGGACTTGTTGAGCGAGGGAGAAAAAAAAAGTTTAACTGGGGGTGTACCCCCCCAGCTGAGGGTGCACTGGGTGAGGAACCGTCAGCTGGTCTCGCAGCTGGTTGTTTGAGTGCTGTTGGCGGGCGGCGTGTCTTTCTCGTAGTCGCTGGCTTGGGTGCTTCCGTTGGCGGGCGTGTCCGCCTCGTTGTTGCGGGTCTGAGTGTTACTGGTGGCGGGCGTGTTGATCTCGAAGGTGCTTGACTGAACTGTTGTGACTGTGTGTGTGTGTAGTGTTTTTTTCTTTTGAGTATGTTGTGTTGGGGCTGTGGCGATGTTCTCCAGGGTTACTGCGGGAGTGTTGTTTCTGGGTGGTCCTGGTGTGAGGTGGGGGCCTTAGGGGGTAAGGTGGCTCAGAGTTGCCGGGTGCCTGTTGTGGCGGCTCTGTTGTGGTGATGGGGAGGTAGTGGGTTGTGGTCAGAAGGACATGGTGCATGCTGCTGCTTGCGGTTTGAGCCTACGCTGCAGTGTGGTGGCGGTGTCGGCTATGATGAGCCACACGTTGCGTCTGCCGAGTGGGCCCTTTTGCTTGCAGAGTAAGATGCTCATACGTTGCGCGGTGGCCAGCTCCCATAGCCAGCTCCGTCTGGGTGTGTGCGCATCGAACACGTAGTGTAGGGGCACGTGGGCGCATGTCAGTTCTCTTCCTACTGTCAGCAATGGCAGGGCGATGTCGAGTACCCTGAAGGAGGGGCTGGTGACCACGATGTTGTAGCTGTTCATGCGTCTGACGTTGTTGGGTTGTCGCGCGTCCACTGGGGTGCTGGTGGCCATAGCGGGGTTGATGTCTGAGGAGTGCGTGTACACGCCGCGTGGGTGTAGGGCTGCTTCGATGGCGCCAGTGCCGGCGTAGGGGTCCCATACTCTGTCCGCGGGCTGCCAGGTGATGTGTGTAGCCAACTGCTCGATTTCGGAAGGGGTGGTGACCACTAGTTGCGTGCCCCACTGTTTGGCGCTGACGCGTTGACATTCCGCGTCAGTCATAGGGTGGTGGTGTCTGATGGTGCTGGGGTTGGTAGTGGCTGCGTCTAAGAGCTCCTGGGCTTGTTGGCGTATGTGCTGGGTGAGCTTGGTGATGTGGGCGGGGTCCCAGTGCCCTGGCAGGAGGGTGGCCGTCGCGCGCAGCATGTTCTGTCTGTCGCTGAGGTCCCAGGTGTTGGGAAGGCTGTCGAATGGTGTGGGTATGGCTGCCGCGTTGGGTGCGCCGTTGGGGATGGCTGCTAACGCGGTGTGTAGTGCTCGCTCTGCGTCTAGCTGGGGCTGGGCCACTGCTTGCTTTTGCGGGGCTGTTGCGTTATCCGGCAACAGATACTGCTGCAGCTCCGCCAACGTGAAGGTTTCTGTGTCCCCATCATCGTACTCGCACTTCAGCGCGTAGGGCTGTTCTGCGGCTCCCAGCCATCGTATGGTGCCCTCGTAAGGTTTCCCGTCGATGACCTTCAAGGCGCGCTTCCCGTCCAGTTGTTTGCCCCTGTTTTCGTAGGCGGTGAGGTAATGGGGGGAGAAGTCGTCGTCAGGCGACAGGCCTAGGCAACGGGGGCAGTACCAGAACTCTTCGTTAGGGACTCGAGTCAGCTTGGGCTGCAGGCACCCCAGGTGATAGCCTTGATTGCAGTCGTCGCAAAGAAGAATGCTGGCGGGGCGATCGGCCTTCTTGCACACTTGACAACGTGCATCTTCGTTGTCATCCAGGCTGTAGGTGATGGTAGGGTCGATGTCGGGCAAATGGCAAATGGCTATCTGCGAGCAGTGCGCGTTACACGTGCTGCCGCATCGGCCTTGCAGTACGGCGGTGCCATCGTCTGGTAGCTCTTTGATTTGAAGTATAGGGTCGCGCGTGTGGAGCTGTAGGCCGTGATTCACGCTGCGCTTCAGGAATACGAAATCACCCACACGGAAGTTGAACTGTTTGGGAAGGTACTTTCCTGAGCGCACTTGTGCGTATCGCTCGGTCTGGCGGTGTTGGGCTATGGCGATGTTGCTGCCGGCCATGATGGTGGCCCTTTTGACGTACTCGGCGCGCTCGAGGTAACTGGCCGCCATAGCGGCTGCATCCATGCAGGCATCCAGTGGCTGGCTGAGGCGCTCCTTGATGGCCGGCGGCAGCGTTGGGCGCTGGGCGTACACGAGCTCGTATGGTGCTAGGCGTGTGGACTCCTGCGGCGTGGCGTTGTATCCCAGCATGATCCACGGAAGGAATGAGTCCCATCGGTCGATGGACCCGGCCTGCTTGCATGCCTTGGTGAGGGCGGCCTTGGTCATCTGGACGACGCGCTCGCTGAGGCCGTTTCTCTGGGGGTGGGACTGCGAAGTGGTGCGGTGGTCGATCAGATTGTCCCTGAGCAGCTGGGCGAACTCCTTTTCCCACTCGCCGCCGTTGTCGGTCACCACTTCTGCTGGGCACCCGAACCTGGCTATTACGTGAAGGGCGAATGCCTGGGCGGTCTCCGCTGGTTCTTTGGTGTGCAGTGGGATGAGGCAGACGTATTTGGTGAAGTGCTCCACGACTACCATGACATACTGGTAGTTATTCTTGGCTTTGCGTGGCATTTTCGCCAGATCGGTGGAAAATCAATAGCACATGCCTTTGACCTCCAGTGGGTTCAGGTGGGGGCGTGTTTGTCGAAGTTGGCGCGGTAACGGGCGCAGGCGTCGCACTTGCTCACGACGTCGGTGCATGTGTCGTGTAGCTTGGGCCAGTAAAATACGTCTCTCACCATGGCTGCGGTGCGTCGGCGGCCAAAGTGCCCGCACCTTTCATGCATTTGCTGAACGATGCGGCGTCGCTGGTCCACTGGCGGCACTGGTCGCCTTGCCCCGTTGGGTAGGATGCGGATCAAGGTTTCCCCCTCGAGTGCGTAGTGTCGGGCTCGTGTGCTGGTAGCGGCCGGGTGAAGGGCGGGGTCGCCGTGGCGTTCGCCCTTCAGCCACTGCAGCATTGCCTCGTCGTCGTAGGGCTCAACCGCCTCGCGCGCCCCGGCTGCAGCGCTGAGGGTTCGGGCGACTTTCTCGCTGGGGATGCTGGGGTGAGGGGTGCGGCCTTGGTTCTGAGTGCTTGTGTGGAGTGCGGGTGTGGGGCCACTGGCGGGCACGAACTGTATGGGGGTGCTAAGGGAGGTGGTTGGGTCGTGCGTTGCGGGGGCGTCCTCGCTTGGCGCAGCGCCTAGCCCGGTTTTGTCGTGGGGTCGCTGACCGCTGCACTCTGGCGGTGACTGGTGTGCTGCTCGTATTAGCGAGGCTGTGGCGCCAGGCCCGTACAGCTGCCGCAGCTCGGATGCCTCCAACCGTGCTGCCCGCTTGATGGCGCTGAGCGTCGCTGCCCATTGGGTCACGATAGCTTCCGGTGGGTCCACGGGTAATTCCTCTCTCCAGTCGCAGTGGTAGGTGGAGGCCCTGGGCGTGGCATGTTCAGCGATTGAGTGTCTCGATTCGACTTGTACCCGCGGGGCTTCTGCTCGGTTGAGCAGGTAGCACACGGTCAGAATGCGGGATACGCATCGGACGTCGAAGGCCCTGCCCAGCATCTCACCTCGCTCGCGTGCCGAGACGCCGGGTCCGTGAGTGGCTCCGGTCTGGAACCCCATAGCGCGCTCCTTCTCCTCGGGTGTGGGCGGGCCCCACTGCTGGGTGGCGTGGTCCCAGACAGTGCCCTTCCTGCCGTCCCTGAACTGGTAAGAGTCGGGGAAGAACATCATGGTAGGCCACGCCCTCATGGGCTCTCCCCGCACGTTGCAGGGGTAGTGGCCGGAGGCGGTGTCGTCTGCGGCGTCTTGTTCGGTGCGGCCGGGGTCCAGGATGTCCCGCACCAGACGGCTGGGATCTCGCTCCACGGTGTCCAACACGGATTGTGCGTCGACGTATCCGGCCATGTTTGTCCAGTAGTTCCGCAGGCGGTGTGCTCGCGCCCCCATGCGTGCCGCGTCGACGGTGATGGGCATGCCGATCATGGAGCACATGAGGGGATGCATAAAGCATAATGTTGCGGACTTCGTGGCTGTTGAAGTTGTGCTGCGCCGCTACGCACTCGATCATATATGCGAACTTGTCCCGCCCAGCCAGGAGTTGCAGTTGTCCCAGTACGCGCACCACGTCGTACAGGACTGACGAGTGTCGCCCTTTCAACCCTTGTAGGGACCCAGCTGCGGAGAGGTCTTGGCATTCTGTGCCCACCTTGGCGAAAACGTACGGACTCTCACTTGTGAGGGAGAGGAGGTCACTGCGTGATATGCGTCTGAGGTCCTGGGGCACGGAGGTGAAGGCGTCGTGGAGGGCCTACAGAGGGAGTTGTCGCGGGAATCGGTTGTGCAGTTGCACCAGCCGGCGTTTAGCAACCTGCCGGCTCTTCGCGTTGTTGTCGCAGTAAACGTATTTGGTGACGTTGCCGCCTGCGATGAGCCACGCCTCCAGACCCGAACACAGGCCTGCGCAGAGCTCGATGACCACGGCCCCTTCGGTGTGTAGGTCGGATACGGTTCGCTGGGGCAGCGGGCGTGTGTCTAGGCTGGTCGCTCGTCCGTCCACGCACTCGCCGTTCAGCGCCCTAGTGACGGGGACGTGCTTTCTGCTGTCCAGGTAGGCTGCCACCCAACTGCATGCCTCTTCCCAAAGTGTCAGTGCGTCGTCGTCGTGGGCGTCGTGGTCGTCAGTGTCGACGTGCATGGACCAATGCTCCCCCAGGTGGTGGCTGACCAAGTCGTGGCTCGTGCAGGGGTCGCCTGACAGCCTGCCCACATGGTTCTCGTATTGCCAGGAGGCTATGGGGGCGAAGTCCTGCGTGCCTTCCTCAAGGGCGCGAGGATGTCGCGCGCAGAGGCAGGCGAAGGCCCCCGCTGTGGGTAGTGCAGCCTCCTCCTCAGTGGGGTCCAGGCTAGCTCCGGTGGGGTCCAGGGATGACTCTCTTGGATATCGAGATAGCACGTCGGCGTTGGTGTGGTTGCTTTCAGCCCTACGTGCACGATGTCGTACTCGAACTCCTGCAGGGAGACCTGCCATCGCAGGTGCATGCCGGTTAGGGTTTGCGAGGAGCGTAGCCACGTCAGCGGTTTGTGGTCGGTGATCAAGGTGAATTTGACGCCGTGGAGGTAATGCCGAAAGGATCTCACGCCGTACACGGCCGCGAGGGCTTCCCCATAGAAGCTGCTGTAGCGCACTTCTGACCGGGAGAGCGTGCGGCTGGTGGCTGCGATGATGACGTCTCGATCCTCATCGTCCTTTTGCCCCAATATGGCAGAAATGCCGACCCCCGACCAGTCGGTCATAAGATACAGTGGCCGGCTCGGGTCGTAGGCGTGTATGACCACGCCCGGTTCGGTCAGCCGCTTCTTGAGCTGGGCCAGCGCGTCGTCGTGCTCCTTGCCCCACAGATCCTTGACGTTCTCGTTGCCTTTTCTCAGCAGGCAGTTCAGAGGCCATGCCAGTGACGAGTAGTCGTCTTTGCCGATGCGCGCGGCCATAATTCGATAAAAGTTCATGAATCCCAATATAGCCCGGACGCCTCTCACATCCTTGGGCGTGGGTAGTTCGAGCAGGGCGGCTACCTTTGCCTGGTGTGGTGATAGCTTTCCGGGTCGCAGTAGGAAACCCAGAAATTCACATCCGCCGGCGGCGAAGACTGACTTGCCCGGGTGGCCGCGCAGTCCTACCTTGCTTAGGCGCTGCATGACTGCCTCCAGGTCGGCCAGGTGTTGGCGGGCGGTGGGCGAGGTCACCAGGATGTCGTCGCAGTACACCTTGGCGCAGCTAAGTCCACGCAGCTCATGCTCGATCACTCGTCCAAACATCGCAGTGCTGTTTGCGCTGCCGAAGGGCATGCGCTTGTAGACGTATTGTTCGGGTGCGGCGCCATCTCGAGCCCGCCAGAAGCATGTTTTCAGTGATGCGTCGTCGGTCAGGACGATTTGGTGAAATCCGCTGCGCAGGTCCAGCTTGGTCATGTATTGGTCTCGACCAATGTCGTGGAAGAGGACTTCGGGCAGTCGCGGCGGCGTGCGGTCTCTGCTGAGCGACAGCTCGTTGACGCCTCGTAAGTCCAGTGCCACTCGCTTGTCTGTCCAGGAGCCGTCCAAGGCCTTATTCATGGCGACGACGACGTGACAAGTGTTCTCGCAGTATTCTGGAGCCTTTTCGATGATGCCGTCTGCCAGCAGCTTGTTGAAGTGTTCGTCGATCAGGCTTCGCTCGGCAGGCGAGAATCGCCTGGGTTTCTGGTAGTGCGTCCTTGAAGGGAATGTCGAACTTGCCGATCTCCCCCGTGTACCCAGGTAGGTCGGTGGCTGAGGTGGCCATGAAGCCCTTCTCGCGACGTAGGAGATTTCGTAGGTCTCGCCATTCTTCATCGGTCCACGCCCCCTCGCCATTGAAGCCTGCTTGAGGTCCCATGATCACGTCCAGTTCCTCATCGCGAACGTGCAGCGCCTCGACATCGTCCTCTCGGCCGAGCGGTATGGCGCTGTCCACTTCACTGGCCTGTGTGGCGAATGCTTGCGCCTGGTAGGGCCTCCGGGGCCGCTTGCGCCGCTTGCGTCCCCTACGGGCGTGGCGATGGCTTTTTGCCCTCTTGAGGCTGGCTCTGCGCTGTAGATCATGGAAAGATGGCGCCCCACGGCCCTGGTGCCTATTCCGCTTGTTGGCGCGCTTGAAGCGGCTGTGGGGCTCGTTGCACTTCGGGTTGAGGACTATGAACCGCATTATGGCATTGGTGTTGACCAAGCAGAAATATGTCCACGAGTATACCGCCCCGGCTGTTGCTGCCGCCGCCACGCACCAGCTGGGCGCGCTCCTCCATGTTTCTGTCGTTATGAGCCTGGACACCTCTACGAGCAGGTGTCCCACGCTGTTTGCCTGGACCGTCGTGAGGATGGTCCATGCTGCTAACGCGCAGCCAAGCTGCACGCACACTTGCTGCACCCATGTGCGGGCAAGAAGCTGCAGTACCGCTTTGGCCTTCTGCTGAGCCCGCCGGTTGCGCCTTCCAGCGGACTTGGACACTGGGCCCCAGGCCTGGATGAGTGCCCACTTCATCCGGGCGCTAAGGGACCGCTCCACGAGTCATGACAGCAGGGGGAGGTTCAGGGAGAACCTCCGCACTGCTCGCCACGTCGCTTCTAGGAACAAGATTCCAACTGCTGTGTGGTGCACCGTTGTTGACCCGATCCACTGGGTCACCAGTACCCCCACTGCTCATGATGCCACTCCGTGAGTTGCCATTGCGGCTGCCCCTGCGATCGCGGCGATTGTGATGGCGGTGGCGTGTTCCATGGCCTGAAGGAGCTCGAGGACTCATGTTGCTTCGTCAGGAGTTGCACGGTGTGAATTCACACGTCAGCTGAAAGGGCTGGTGAGCACGTGAATGCACCCCGAAGGCAGCAAAAAGGACCGCGACGAAGGGGCGGCCGTCTCGTTGAATTTGCAGAATTCACCAAAAGGGCTGCACTGGACGGTTGTCGTGGTGAAACGAGCTTGGTGGAGCACGCTGGATTCTCCCGTCGCGGACACGTTCTGACTAACACCAAAAAGGGAGAAGCTGGCCAGCCGTGCCGTCGTTGCCGTGTTTTCCCGCAACGCTCTGGGGGTGGGAATTCACGGGAGAGCGAAGTGCTGCGCCTCACCTGAGAATTCCCACTGGACTTCGGAAAAGAAAGGTAGTCGTGGGCAACGAAGACGACGCCTTCGCGTGGAAAAGGTGGGAAACGAAAGTTGAAGCGTTAGCGCAAGGCGATAGGGGATAGCTGCAGCACGAACGCACACCGCAAACGCACACACACATACATGAATTCGCAGTACAACATTGCGCGCCTGTGCTTCTGCTGCAGGGTGAATTCAACCGTGGTCCTGGCTCTTCGTTGGCTCAGCGATATCCTGCGGGCAGGCCCGTTTCTTGCGGGAATTCATGTTGAAAGCTCACATAGGGCCCGGTGTCTCGAACTTACCTCGACTGCGCGGAGCTTCGGTTTTTTTACAAGGGTGAATTTACTCTCAGCGGTGCGGGTGTGGATTTACGTAAGCGCGCTGTATCGGAGCGGGAGCGAACGTGAATTCGTGTCTGTGAAAGTTGCGATATGCGTGTATGCAAACCGTGCGCCGAGAGGGCTGTTCCTGACTGATTCAAGTCGGTGCTCGCGGGTGCGTTAAATTCACAAGGATACCGTGAATTCGGCAGGGAAATATTTAGTATTACAAACTTACGCACGACCAATATGATTTTGAAAGGTTCAGTTTGTTCTCAGCAGCGACTGATTGAAAAGTTCCTATTTTCCTGTTCATCTGGAATTCGGCGTTCAGTTCTGAATGCGTAATCGACTGTTCCCCGTTCCCCCCCGTTGCGGAGCGCTCGTGTAACAAAGACGACACGTCACGATCCCCGTTCATGCATCGGCCCAGAGCGGACCTGTCATCATAAATATGTAACGTTATTTTGCGTCTTCAGCGCAATCCACGAGGGAGGTTGGATCGAAACTCGAGAACCGATACGCGAAGCGAAACCTTGCGATTCGTGTTACGAGAACAATACAGAACGGTGAAGGAACCGTAGAATACAAGAGCTCACGGGGTTCGTTCAGCTTTCACAAACCCTCATCACCGTGTGTAAAATACTAAGATATATTAAGTGGTGAGTTTGTTGTAAAAAAAAGAGACCCTTCGTTGATATTAAATAGAGTGTCCGCGGGAGACACGGAAGCCCCTAGAGTGCGGTGCGTGGTGCTGGAGGTTCGACCCGTAAGATTCACAGGTGCGCCTCACAGGTATATGAGCGCACGTGTGCTTAAGTATGATGTTCGTCAATTTTGGATGTAATTTTTGACACCTAGAGCCGCCTGGGCACCTTCAGGGGCAGCGGTTCCGGGTGTCCCTTTCCCCAATAGGTAGCGAATTGAATGCTTTTGAAATGGGCGGCTGACGGGTGGGACACCCAAGAATGGTTGCAGTGATTTCCACTGCAACGTATTGGGATGGTTGATGGAGGATCTGACCATAACATCCGCCTGCGCATTTCAAATGCATACAACATACAGGAGGGCGAGTAGTGTAGTTGAATAGGGGCGTAGATACTGATGGGGGCTAGGGGCTCCCACGTTACGTGATGTTTTAGTTTTTTGAAGTTGGTTTCCTGTGTCGGTTGCACGGGAATGGGCGTCACCCCATAGATTTTATGTTTTAATTACACATAGGGAACATATTTTTACTGACGGTTGCAGGACATATGTAAATTTTTACTGGAATTGTCAGAGGTGGGCCTTTTTAGCTGCTAAAAAGGCCCACCTCTTAACACCTGGGGATTCGAGTACGTGGTGACGTTCTGACGGATTGCGTTTGGTGTGGTTTTTTTGTTCGCATGTAGGAAAAAATGGTGAATAACAAAAGGAAGCGATCAAATGTGCGTGAACGTGCGAACGAAGATGTTTCCGGAGATTGTGCTGACGGTGGTGCTACTACCTCAGGTGATATGGTCCGAACCCAGTTTACTCAGATGAGTAAGCTGAGCTCAAGAGAGATCTTAACATCTTTTTTGTTTAGAGGGTTCGTCTCATGCGCGCTCGCATGTTATTTAGTAGTCGAAAGGAACAGGGAAGACCCAGAGAATAACGAGCCCCTAGATTTCTATTTTCGTGAGAATAACGCGGATAACATTTTCTGTATCCGCACTGCATACGAGAGATATCTTCCAATGGGTAAATTGTTGCACGAAATGGCACACACCGAGTCACCTTGTGACCGGCTGCCTGAAACCTTTTGTGAGGCAGAGGCACTTTTACGCATCACGGGCAATAGGAATAGGGTGTGGCAATGTGCCTTGACCAAATTTCCTGGCCAAAGAATCACCCTCACCGATTTGAGCACCGTGTGCCATGACCTTAAAGAGGCAGGGACATCTCCGGAAGATGCGCGTGTTAAAGGTTGTACACCCTGGACGTCCGCTGAGAGTTGCCGGTGGTGGACTCCCATATGGATACTTGATCTTGTTAGGACTGTTTATGAAGGCACAATAGATTTAGATCCCTTCAGCGAGCGAGATTGTAACCGTGATAGGGTTAAGGCTAGGAAGTATTACTCAGAAAAAAAGGACGGTTATGCTAGGCGAAATAGGTGGTTTAAAAAGGTTTTTGCCAACCCTCCCGGTGGAACCACGGGGGGGAAGAGTAATATGGGAAGGGCTTTGAAGCGTGCGGTCAAGGAGTTTGAGGAAGGAAACGTGGAGTGTTGCATTCTTTTGCTCAAAGCCTCTGTGGGATACCAGTGGTTTGAAATGGTGTACACACTACCACACGTGTTCCTTCGGGAAAAACCGTCGTTTTTTAATACTGAGCGACCGGAAGTGGACTCCCCTACCCTTCATGGGTATGTTGTTGTTTATGTTGGAAACAACGTCAGTGGTTTCATTAATGTTTTTAAGGACGTGGGGTTCATTCCAGGGGTAGGGGCGTCCTGGGCGTTCAACAAGTCTAGCTAGGTTTGTTTTTCCCCATATCCCCACTAGAAACCAGGTCGAGATTTCGTGCACCTATGTCTCCTACCTACGGCGGGGGGCCTCGGGGTGAGGGGTGGGGGGGTTCAGAGGCTCCGCTGGACAACCTTGTCCACTTCTTGATGTTTTCAGAGGCCTTCCAGCAGCTGAGCCCAAGCGTGCGGGATAGTTTGCATCTGAAAACCCGTCTGTCTTGCAGTGACCGGTACCACCCTCACCCTCCCTCCATTGTTCGTGTATTGTTTAAGCATGCTTGAACTCTTATATTTCATGCTTAGGCATCTCAGCATATGTAACCTTTCTGAGTATGTGTGCCTTTCAATTCAACAGAGCTTGCAACGGCTTCGAGGTTGCACTTCGTCTAGAAGTGCAAAACCGCCGCGAAGCTGGTGAACGGGAGGAGGCCATATTCTTGGTAATCTTGGTCACCCTCCTAAGCTCCTACTCCTGGTTACAGGAGGGACAGTTGGCCGAGCTGGTTGGTGGCCAGGGCCCTTTTCATTGGCCGCGCCGGGAGCACGGCCCAACCATTGAGGCTCTGCTCCTCGGCATTGTGAACGTGGAGGATGCTGAGGAGGGGTCGGTGACCATCCCTGACTTCTTTGGCGCCAACCCCACCCCATATGGTTTTGGCGTGGGGCGGATTGGGTCTCGGAGCCTTTTGGAAGGATTGCTTCCCGAAGGCCATCATTACGGCACGGCAGTTGCACAAGCTTCCGGTTAGTCTCATACACAACCTCCTGTATCGGCACACTTTTCTCCTTAGCCCTTCAGCTGGTTCCCGAACCCTTGCATTTTTTCTATCGGTGCTTGAACTTTTTACTTCAGGCTAGGCTAGCGGCCCCCTCTGGTGCTTCTTTGCTTCACAGTCACCCTCCTGGCACCCCCCCTTCCTTGATTATGTCATGCACAACTACCTGCTCCATTATGCGCTTTTAGTGAATGAAACTGTGGTGGTGGTGGCATAGTTGCTGTGGAGCAACTGAGGGTGCTATGTGGATTGACACCACATGGCATCTTCAAGACGCGTGGGGTGGAAAGACGGTGGTTGACCATCCAGTCCGTCGATGTGGTGGATACTCCCAACGACGTGCAAATGTTTATTGACCTCCTTGGTAAAGGGAGCCTCCCAGCTGCCCCTTTGGGGAAACCCTTTGCGTTGGGACTCCTTTGGGGAAACGTGCTGGTGGCGCGCCTTGTGAACACCGGCATATTCCCTGAGTGTGACTATCTCCCTGCATTAAGTAAGGACCCCTCTCTCTCTCTCTCTTTCTCTTTCTCACTCACTCTGGCTTTCTGTTTATTCCATGTTTATTAGGCCTTGTTCTTATTAGAGTTGGAAACCATATCCCAACCACGACTTCCATTTCTCACACAGACATAGCACACGCACAAAGATAGATACACAATTAAGAAATGCGTGTAGCTGTGAGTGTGCTAAGATATGTCTTAAGATATGTGGGTAGCTGTGCGTGTGCTAAGATATGTGTTGACATATGCGCGTACCTGTGTGCGTGTGCTATGCTTGTGCTAGAATATATGACCAACCGTGTGCTTGTGCTATGCCTGTGCTGTAATATATGTATATATGTGCGTGTGCTAAGCTTGTGCTAGGATATGCGTTCAGATATGTGTGTACCTGTGCGTGTGCTAAGATACGTGTATATTTATGTGCGTGTGCTAAGGTATGTGCTGGAATATGTGGGTATCTGTGCGTGTGCTAAGATATGTGCTGAAATATTGTCACTTGCATATGCAGTGGAGCCTTCGCCACTTGCATATACAGTGGAGCCCTTGTCACTTGCATATAGTGTTATGCGTATATCTTATATATGTATATCTGTGCGTGTGCTCAGCCTGTGCTAGGATATGTGTTAAGATATGTGTGTACCTGTGCGTGTGCTGAGATACGTGTGCTGAAATATGTGGGTATCTGTGCGTGTGCTAAGATATGTGCTGAAATATGTGGGTATCTGTGCGTGTGCTCAGATATGTGCTAAGATATGTG